>JAALXI010000352.1:0-57558 GCA_012977755.1 Fusarium nurragi | reverse complement strand
ACCGGAGGCTGAGGTAAGCCTCAGCGGTGGAATTGAGTTCATGGCAATGTTACCTCGGTTGGGGGTTGGGGGTTCAGACTTTAGAAGCTGTGGTGAGTGGTGACCTGAAGCTATCATGACGACATGCATCTCAGGGGACAAATGCAGTGGAATTGCGCTTAGCCGTTGCTGAGTCTCCAAGGACTAGGTCTCACAGCCGCAGCCAATATCACCGATCTAGGCCAGCCCGTGGTGTTGCAGTCGTTGGTATCGTAGACTAACGTCTTAGATCACCACCTGTCGGCGCGGCTAACACGGCCATCGCTAGGGTCCGGGATTTTCGATAGTGCGGGGAGACGATGTTACCATGAATCTTTGTCGCGTCATGGATCCTTGGGGACTCGGGAAAAGAGAGTGCGGCGCTGTACGGTCAGGCCGTACGATATGTTATGTTGTTTACACCGAGAACCAAACCATCTACCAAACACTTTAAAGAAAAGCCAACCGCCAAAGAGTACTTCAATTGCGTGCTGCACAATGTAGTACGTATCAACGACTGTTCCATAAACTCTGCATCGGCTCATCTGCCGTGTGGCTGAACGCCATTCGAGTAAGCGGCCACGAGCAGGGGATGCCAACTCACACTAATAGACTAAGTACAGAAAAAGCATCTACTGCGCCCTGTGGTCTCCCGCTTACTCTCAGGGACTGAGATCCCAGTATAGAAACAGATAAGGCTTAGACTTGATTATAGTCGGGAGAAACGGTCCCGTGAAGGCGAATGGCTCGGAAGGGGCCATGTCCTTGAGCCGGATCGTGGATATCCGTTGCTAAATGGAGTTTGAGTAAGCCGCTTGTGAAGGATCTCGGACTGCGTTGGGATATTAACGTAGCAATTGGTAGGCTTGGAATGATGTCTTGCACAGTGATTGTAGTCATGTGATGACGTTGTGGTATATTTGCAACAGAGGTTCAGTCAGGTTATAATAACATTGACTAAGCTGGACCGATCTGAGATGACGGGGTCATTATTCTCGACTCTGAGCTGAGTAGACGTGTCCCGTACCTCTAGTATCCCAAGGAATGACCTGATCTTTCAAACAATCCCTGTTCGGTTCCATAATTTCCATATTGTCCGTTGATATGAATGCCAAAAAGGGATGGGATGCAATCATACCAACCGCTTGGAGACCAACAACCAGAACAAGATGTCGCCTATTTGAGCCACACGCCCCTTCCCGTTGACTACGTAAGGAATTTGATACTATTAAATATTCCCCTACCTCAACTCGAATCTTCTTGAAGCCGTTCGAAGAATAATATAGACATGGAACTATGGGCATGGGGAAGTAAGTTGACAAATCCGGATCTAACTGCTACAACTCATTAACTATGGCACTACGAACTATCAGGCGCATGAGCAAGACTGCCGTAAGATAACTCCCAATTAAGCCCTATCATAGCCAATTACGTATATAGTTACGAACGATTATTCCTTCCCATCGAAGCTTAATGACTCGTCTGTACTTGTTTCGCTGGTGGCTCGAATACCGCGTCGTCCTAATCCTTTTACCCAGCTGACTAGTGATCAAGGCAATTACACAGTCGCGTTGAGATAAACCTTTTCATGTCATCTCGTATTGCCTTCTAGCTACTCATCTTGTCAATGTTACAAATTTGCCTTGGCCATGTACTACTTCTATTATCTGAAGTTATGGACTGTTGGCTCGGCCTTGACTACTATACCCTGCACAATCTGCACATCTCATTCGACGAATACATTCAACATCAGGATTGATGAAACATGGTCCAGCTGCACTCCCTGGACCCAGGCGCTTACGAGCGTCTGCAGATGAGTTGGGCGCTTAGAGCGACGCTGAGTTGCAGTTTTATGATGAAAACCCCAACCCTCAGGTCTATCAAATTTGTCCTTCCAAAGTTTTATCCTTTTCCGTTAATTATCTTCTATTTTTTATTAAAAATGTTGTCTTCTTTTCGACGAGTCTTTCGTGCCAAATCAAATCAATCTCATAGTCCTGAGAAGCCGGCTCCAGAACCATCGCCAAAACCTCTCACTCGACCTCGAACAACATATTTCTACTCGGGTATACAAGCTTTGCATAGCTCTGAGTATGATGAGATTGAGTAAGTCCCTTGCTATCCATACGGTGAATGGTTTGCTGATCACTGTGCTTAGTGTCGTCTTCGTCCACGGCCTCAAAGGAGACTGTCTAAAGACATGGACAGACCAAAAGACGAATGAGCCATGGCCAAAATCTTTACTCCCTTTAGAACTAGGAACAGCCCGGGTACTCACTTACTCTTACGATGCGACTGTCGCCAGCAAAGAAGATGTTCCTTCTCAAAATCGAATCTCTAATCACGCGGCTAATCTCTTGACGGCCCTTGCATCACTTCGACAGAGCGACAATACAGCAAGTATCTGTCCATACATTCTTTCTTGTTTTCTCTAACAATATTAGAATCAACGGCCTATCATCTTCGTTTGCCATAGTCTCGGTGGACTTGTATGCCAGGATGTAAAGTCAACTGCCTCGATACATCAGATATGGCGGCTCATGAACAAACTGGGCACTTGTGACAGCAAAGCAGCGATCTGAGCAACATCTTCAAGATATTGTCAACTTCACACGCGGTGTCATCTTCATTGGAACACCCCATCACGGATCTAGCCTCGCCAAGATTGGAGAATTAGTCTCCCGTTCCGTTGGGGTGATCAAAGAGACCAACAACGACATCGTCCAGGTTCTTACACGAGACTCGGAAGTCCTAGCCCGCATTCAAGACGGTTTCCAGGCTCTTCTCATGACACGCAGCAAAGACGAGTCCAGCATGATAGAGATTACCTGTTTCTACGAAGAATTGCCCACCAAGAGGTTCGGAATGATCGTCCCGAAACATTCGGCTATACTGCCCGGCTACATCTCAATCGGCATACATAAGAACCATGCTGAGATGACCAAGTTTTCTCATTCGGATGAGCCTGGCTTTGTGGCGATTTGCGGAGAGTTGAAACGTTGGATAAAGAAGATACAACAGGCCAAGAGCATGCCTAAAAAGAACACTCCTGTCGCCCATTGTAAGTAGTGAAAGCTTGTTTGTTGAAGACTCTGCTAATTCCACAGATCTTGTTCCGCATACTTATAATCCCGATTTTGTGGGAAGGTCTGAGATACTCGAGCTGTTAAAGAGCCAGCTTGGCCATACAAATACTCAATCACAGAGCAAGGGACACCTAAGAGCTGCACTTCACGGTCTAGGCGGGATAGGGTACGTGCCACAATTCTTTTTCATGAGCAAATTCACTAATACAGGACAGAAAAACTCAGATCGCGTTGGCTTATTCATGCTGGCTGCAGGAAGCATTCAAGGATATATCAGTCTTTTGGGTTCATGCCAGCAGCGCAGAACGCTTTTCAGAAACATACTCCAACATCGCTAAGGAGTGCAAGATCCCGGGGCACGAAGACCAGAGTTTCGATGCCTTGTCAGAAGTAAAAGACTGGCTAGGGAGCAAAGAAAATGGACAATGGCTAATGATCATTGATAATGCCGACGATATGCAACTCCTTTTTCCTCAAACCGACGGCTCGTCCAAGCTCACATCTGATAATGAGGGCAACTTGGGCTATTTCATACCTGAATGTGCTCACGGCACTATCCTCATCACAACGAGAAACATGCAGGTGGGCTCGAGGCTTATGAAGGGGAAGCGCCCTATTGAGGTGGGCAAGATGGACGAAAATGAGTCTACTCAGCTTTTGCGACAAGGGTTACAGCAAGCAAATGAATCCTCAGAGGACTTGCTTCAACTCTCATTGCGTTTGGAATCCCTGCCCCTTGCGCTGGTACAGGCAGCCGCGTTTATCCAGGAGAACTCCATCACTGTCAACGACTACCTTGAGCTCCTGGACGGAAGTGAAAAGGATCTTGTTGATCTTCTGAGCGAGGATTTTGAGGCTGTGGGCAGAGACTCAGATACCCCACGCGCCGTTGCCCAAACCTGGATGTTGTCCTTCCAACAGATCGAGCGACAGTATCCCTTCGCTGGCGAACTCCTCTCTTTGATGAGCCTGTTCGATCGGCAGGCGATACCTCTAGAATTTCTCGAATTTTACAGCGAAGCGAAGAAGTGCGCTGAGTCAAACATCAGGATGCAAGTTGTCAAAGCACTCGGGATCCTCAAGGCCTTCTGCTTTATTCGCGCTGCAAGAGGCGGTGATCACAACATGCATCGTCTCGTGCAGTTGGTGACTCGAACTTGGTTATTGAGGAAAGGGGTCATGGCCTCGTATGCAAGAGACGCTTTATTGGCAGTGTCAGACTTCTATCCTTACGGTCACTTTGAGGAGATCGCAACATGCACTGCATACCTCTCCCATGCATTCTCCGTTCTGGACTTACAGAAGGTCGAATCTGATGAAGATAGACTCCTCAGGGCGTCTATGCTCCATCGAGTCGGGGGCTTCTTCCTCTTCTAAGGTCGATATTTTGAAGCAGAAAGGTTGCAACGAGAAGGCATCAAAATTCGGACAGAGCTGTTAGGAGAGGAACATACTGAAACCATGGTTCTGGTCACTGATCTTTCAGCCTCTCTGCAGTACCAGGCTCGTTGGGAGGAAGCAGAGAGGTTAGGAGTGGCTGTTGTGGAAACAAGGATACGACTTTATGGAGAAGAAAATCCCATCACTCTCAATGCAATGGCCATCTCGGCGTCGAACTTTTACGCCCAAGGTAAAGCGGATGAGGCAAAAAAGCTACGGACTCACGTTTTCGAGGTCAGGAAACGGCTGCTGGGAGAAGAGCACGCCGATACACTTCGCGCGATGAACGACCTGGTACTCTCTCAGGAAGGAGAGGAAGATGTGGAAATGCAAAAACACGCTATAGATGCGACAACCAAAGCCAATGGTGCTGAGCATCCTGAAACTCTCAACAGCAAATGCCAACTAGCGATGATACATTATAGGCGAGGTGAAGGGTGGGAAGCAGAGGAGCTGCAAATTGACGTAAAGGAGACCACCAAGAGAGTTCTTGGCAAAAAAACACACTGATACTCTTCTCTGTATGAGGAGCCTCGCACAGATTTGGACTACGCTGGGTGAGGCGACAGCAGATATAAAACCCTTGTATCCTGGTGTGGACCTGTTTGGCGATGCGAAAAGGCTGTTTGAAGAATGTATCCGGCTTTACGCAGAGTTACTCGGTCCAGATCATCCTGATACACTGGAGGCGTGTACATGGTTGGAAAAACGCCAAGAGGCAATAGAACGGGCTGATCGTCTTGAAATCAACACAAAGGCAGTGGAACCAAATAGTCAGACATCGTCTTTTCTTCTTTCTTTTCTTTTCTTTTATCATCTACATCCTGCTTTGAGATCTTAAGCATAAATCGCAACTGATATGTGCCTGAGATATGCAGCTACATACGCCAACTCCAGGGTATGTGGAGGCAAGCTAAAACCTCACGGAAGTAGTTGAGCAAAAGCACTAAATACGTAGGCAAATAATGATTCCTGTCAGGATAGAAAACCTCAAATTAATCACATGAGCATTATTGCATCAAATTATCAACAGCCCTACGAGGGTCCTAGCTGCTATTTCTGATCACGGCGCTTACACCTTGTTGGTCCAAAATAGCATCGCGGTTAAGGCCTCGCACAAGCGCCTGGCTTAGACCCTCGGCCCAGGAACAAGCGGCCGTCGTACAGCGAGCACGAGAATCCGGATCAATATTTTGTTTAGTTGAGGTAAGAGAAAGCTTCAAAGCGGGAGCTACATAGAACGTTGAATTCGATAAAAGTTGAGTAGGTAGTTGATGCGTGGAGGAGTGAGTATATGGCCTAAACTTAGGACACTTGCCAGGGCCACTTAGCGCAGCGCCAGGGACCCACCCTAGGCCCCGGTAGCCCGGCTAGCCCCCCGAAGTCTGAAACAACGTTTCGACACTGCACAACCAATCGTCCACCTTCTCAACCCTGGTCTTGAGATTCAAAATCTAACAAACGTACCAACGTTCAAGATAGCAGCGCTTCCGGATGAAATCGCACGAGTACCAGAATTAGGCGCTGGCCTGGGCCGACTGGGCCTGAGTCTCTGCAACCTGTTGCTGCCCGTCTGGCCTCTGTCCTTCCCCACCCTAGGCAAGGAGCCGCTGAAACGAGTCTGAATAGAGGCTTGCTCGCGGCCAAACACGGCGGCCATGATGCAGCGGCGCTCACAGGCTCTCTGCATCTCTGATAACGTTGGGCCCAAGTGGAGCCTAACATCAGAGTAAATCGTTGACGCGATTCGATGCGGAGTCGGTCGAATCGTGAGTCGCCTCGTCTTTGGTTGGCTCTCCGTACCGAGAACTGCTTCAGCTTCTCTTGCTTTGCTTGATGGTACTTGCAGGGGTCGAGCATAGTTTGTTCTGCATGCTACATCAATGCTAACAAAGCGTGTGACTGTACGGTTCGCTCATAAAGTCTGCTTCCGGCTGTTCAGTGGCAACCCCTCTCCCTTTTCTATTGTTCTGCATTCATTCAAACCCCTAACAATGGTGTTCAAGCACTTCCATTGACACCTTTCTTTTCTATCATTAATCCTCTCCTATTGTTATTGTTCGCCTATTGACTGTTCGGACTGGTTCCAATATCAGGATATATTTCTCTCATTTGTTCATTGCTCTCTCTGTTTCTAGATCCTTCATCACCAACTCATTTACATATGCTTCGAGTCACTTTCACTTCCAAGATCTAACATACTTCACTGTTGTTTTACACCGAATCAAGGTTTACAGCCGAGAAAAGCCTCCGAACATTGCCTCAGTTAACCAGAGCATCAGGTATGTCTATCTATACCTCAGCAACGCACCCTTTCCTGACCAATTTTACCTTACTAGCTTTCCACCTTCCTTTGCCTTCCATCGGCACTTCCAATCAAGATCTACTTGACATCTCAATTTTATCAATCTTTATACCCATATAACATTAACTCACAAGTATCCCTCGTTTCACCTTTACTCGTAAATATGTTTGGCGAGAAGATTCGAGGTCCAGGGATGATTATCCTCCAAGCCCTTCGGGTCCTCACGATCATCAGCCTACTCTCTGCTGCTGCCGCTTGCTGGATTCTCATCATCAAGATCAATACTTCTGCTGGGTGGTTCTTCTTTGAAGCCCTTTCCTTGGCTCTGACAAGCTCCGCAACTATCTTCCTGATCATTTCGGAGTTGCCCTTCTGCAAAACTTACTTCCTTAACCATTGGCCTGCTTTCTCTGATGAGCGTGGCCTCACCTGGCTTGGTGCGGGTCTACTTCTGATCGGCTCAAACGTTCTGGGGAAACTCAACTCTCCCCACAACACCAGTGACAAACTGGGGCTTCCCTTCTGGCGACTCATCTTGGCCGCAGGCATCCTGAGCCTTACCTCTGGTGTCCTGAACGTCATCTGCTCTCTCATCTTCCGAGACGGCGACATCAACGCTCGGATGATCCGAGTCGACGGCTCACTTGCTAAAAGTCGGGATGAATCTGTAGGTTCATTCGGGAAGACACGATCCGACTACAGCGCTTCCTTCCACAGTGAAAGGCCCAAGAAGACTTTCATGTCGTTCTTTTGGAAGAAGAATGTCGACTCGAGCCCTCCTTCGCGACCTCACATCAGCCAGCCAATTACCCGCGAACGCGATCATGATCTAGAGCGTAACGCTCCCCCTCAGTACCCTCAAGATCCTGCCCACGATGACCTTTCAGATCTGGATCGCCGAAGCCCGATTGTCCCTGAAGTCCGACGCCCCGACACAGCACTGCACCCCATAAACATCCGGCCTAGAAGCCTGAGCATGTACTCGGCTGCGCACATGTCCCGTTTTTAGGAGCAAAGTCAAAGACGGACGGCATCTCGAATCGTGGCTAAGGGAGACGAGGGAATGCAAGCACGAAGGGAAAAGGACCGAGAGGCGTTTGGGTACAAGGAGTAGGGTCTGTTTTGATGCTTGAGATAAGGAATACCCGGTGGTCATGAGGAAAAGGGCGCTGAATATATGACTTTCTTTGACATTTCCTTGGAATATCTAACTACGTTTATGACAGCTTATGACAACCTATGAAAATGTTTTCAACGTGATATTGTGCCGTTTCGATCCAATCGGTTCATTGGTGTAATTTTTACCGTAGGCATCTTATATGAATAATCGTAGGAGTATCTCGGGTCTCTCTCGTACATGCGTACATACTCCGACTTGTTTTTTCCTTGGGCAACTGAATTTCCATCACAGTTATCCTTCCTTGTTCAGTTGCGGTGGCTTGAGAAATCAGAGTTCAAGCTTTTACAGCACAAAGTCTACGAGTCCGACAATAGCAACAAGACAAAGACCTCTCCAGTCTTAAAGGAAAACTCGAGATACAAAATAGACCAATAGCAGACCAGTGTCGTTGGAGAATTATATTTAAATATCTTTTCTCTCCTCTGCTTCTTCTATACAGTCTGTTTGTTGCTATCTCTTCCGTTTGATAACGACCATTATGAAGTGGAGCCTCAGGCATCCGTCCACCCTGCTTCTCGACCACTGCTGTAGCCCGCCTCTAGCTTCGCCTAGCCCAATCATCACCACCAACATCACCTTGCCTCACACGACCAGTTGCGCTCGTCTCCTCCATCATCGTCATGTCTGGAGACTCTGCTGAGGTGGCGGAGGACTACCGCCTCGCGCTGGAGGATCTGTCGTCTAACATGCGCTTTGAGATTAGCAACCTGACTGTGATTGCCCGCGAGAATACTGAACATGCCCTAGCGATCGCGGAAGTTTTACAGCAACACATCCTCAAGGTAAGCTCGGACTGATGAGTTCAAATAATCGAACATCATTTATGTTCTTGATTGTTCAAGCTAACTCTCGTATAGGCGCCCCCGAACAAGAAGCTCCCAGCTTTATACGTCCTAGACTCGATCGTCAAGAATGTCGGCACACCGTACACGCTCTACTTCGGCCGCAATCTCTTCAAAACCTTTATGGAATCATACGCAGTAGTCGACCAGCCAGTTCGTCGCAAAATGGAGGAGATGCTTAGAACATGGAAGGAGCCTGTTCCTGGATCTATGGACAGTAGACCTGTCTTTTCGCACGAGTTGGTGCGACCGATTGAGAATGCCCTCTTCAAAGCACGCGCCGCAAGCATGCCCCAAGCGGGAATGATGCCCGGTCGACCGCGATCTGCCGTGCCCCATCGTGATACCCCGACACCGCCTGGAATGGGAATGAGACTCCCACCGGGTCATCCAGCTCAACAATACACATCAAGTGGAGGACAGTCATTGAGCAATGACATTCGGAATCTAATTGTGGCGATACAGGCGGAAGCCTCGCGGAACCCCAAAGATGCTGGTGTTCAGACTAGATTAAGAGCACTCCTTGACCTGCAGGGTATTGTGAACAGCACTAGCTTGCCTCCGGATCAGCTTGAGCTCATTAAGAACAAAGTAACTGAACTTGCTGCCGTAAACATGATGGCGCCTCTGACCCAAAGGCCTGCGCCTACTCCCCCTGTGCCTGTCCAAGCACGCCCGATGCCTCCAGTGTCCGTAGTCCATCCTCCGCCAGCAGCTCCGGCTCCGGCGCAAGAAGGTGTGACGCTTGATGCGCTCTTGGGCAAGGGAGCGTTGGCCGCCTTGATGGCAAGACAGTCGGCTACGCCTCAGAGCGCGACACCAACTCCGCAGCCGCCTCAGGTTCATCGTGAACCGCCAAAGCCACCATTACCTACGATGTCTGCAATGCCAGCCATCGCACCTATGCCAACAATGTCAGCCATGTCAGCTATGCCAGCAATGCCAGCAATGTCTGCGATGCCGCCAATGCCAATAATGTCAGCGGCACCAGCACCCTCACCCGCACCGCCATCGAATGCAGCCCCTTGGAGTCTGCTTGATCAACTAAGAAAGTCAGGTTTACTCCCACCTCCGCCAGTACCAGGCGGTATCAATGTGGCCGCTCTGAAACAACCCTGCCAGCCTTCTCTGATTCGACAACTACATAACGACCTCGGCCAGCCTTGCACCCAATGTGGTAGACGGTTCCCCGACGATGCAGCCGGCAAGAAGAAAAAGATTGCTCATATGGATTGGCATTTCCGTGTCCACCAGCGGACCACCGAAGCCGAGAAGCGAGGCATTCATCGGAGCTGGTACGTTAACCAAAGCGTAAGTCACAACCCGACCTCCTCAAATCCCAGGGTCACTAACAACAATGCAGGACTGGCTCAAGTCAAGAGAAGTCATTGATATAGACGACGTCCCCTCAACTGAAGATGTTGCTGCGCAGGCCTTGAAGGTATCTGAGGCTGCTAAGCCAAAATACATCCCTGTTCCTGACCCTTCTCGTGGGACCAACACTGTTTGCCCCATCTGTCAAGATCGATTCGAAAACAAATGGCTTGACACAGCACAAGAATGGGTTTGGTTGGATACAGTTCTAGTTGGTAATCGAGCATATCATGCCTCATGCCACGCAGAGGCAACACGAGATCGTGAAAACACCCCCGTCTTAGGCAAACGAAAGGCCGAAACAAGTATCGCATCACCCAAGGTGCGGTCACTCAAGACATCAGCTTAGTGTAGGCAAACATTGGTACAACATAGTATATACCGACTTTGGGCGACAAATGGCGTTATGGAAGCAGCATGAAAGGGATGGGCAGTTGTTGTGCATCACCGTGGAGTTATGTCAAAGGGATTTTTCAGAGCATTATTAGTCAAGTCAACCATCGATTTAGTTGTCGCCGCAGTGCATATGAATGTATACAAATGTTGTCATGTTGCGTCTTTTGTCAAGCTTATCGTGTCGTTCACTCGCTCAATACAAGCTAACAAATCAAGTACCGATTTTATGGAGCCGAGAGCGGCCCGTCGTTGGTGCATTGATCCCCGCGATTATACGGAGTACACGGACCTGACCTGACCTGAACGCGTTCCACTCTATTTTATTTAGTGAGGTACAGCTTTCAACCTCTCACGGCTGCATTTTCACCATCCTAATCTCCGCTACCGACCAACAAAACTTCGACACGACGGCCGACAGCAAATCGAACGATCCCGTTAAGCTCGCCTTTCGTCATCCAGTGATCGGTCCAACTACAAGGACCATGGCGGTTGACTGCCCAATCTGCAACAAGCTTGTGAAACCCTCCGAGATCAACAGTCACATCGATTCAGGATGCGAGAGCTTCATAATAGACAAGGAGAAGGGATCGACACCGCCGCAGACACAAACGCCCCAGAGCAATTCCCAAAAACGAAACGCTTCCAACTTCTTCTCTACACCCGCCCCAAAACGACAAGCTGCTTCCGAGAATCGAGTAGCGACGCCTGTTCATGGAAATCTACAACCTATAACGAAGAGGAAGAGAACATATGAAGAGGGACCTGGCCATGAGATAGGAGGGGACGTAAGGGACACTGAAAATGCGACGAACGGAGACGGCGTCAATGGGACAAGTGGCTGGGATGCAAGAACAGAACAGGATGGCAGAGTGGTGAAAAAGACAAAGACACAACGAGCCGCGCCCTTGGCCGAACGAATGCGACCACGAACGCTTGACGACGTATGCGGACAAGATCTAGTCGGGCCAAATGGTGTTCTCCGCTCCCTTATCGAGTCGAACCAGGTACCTTCGATGATACTCTGGGGTGCTTCGGGCACAGGAAAGACGACAATAGCACGCTGTATCGCTCATATGGTCGGCAGCCGATTCATCGAGCTTAATGCGACAAGCACGGGGGTTAGCGAGGTCAAAAAGTTCTTCCAAGAGGCAACCAACGATCTTGCTCTTTCTGGTCGCAAGACCATAATATTTTGCGACGAGATTCATCGCTTCAACAAGGCTCAGCAGGACGTCTTTCTCAAACCTGTTGAAGCTGGCACTGTGACGCTCATTGGAGCTACGACAGAGAATCCTTCTTTCAAGGTCGCTAGTGCTCTCCTCTCTCGATGCCGTACATTCACGCTACAATCTCTTACCACGGAGGACGTTGTTCGTATTCTGCAGCGGGCGATCAAAGAAGAAGAGTCGGTCTATCCACCAACACCACTTCTGGACGAAGCTATGGTCACGTATCTTGCCCGGTTCGCTGATGGCGATGCTCGTACTGCCCTGAACCTCCTTGAGCTTGCACTCTCGCTCACAACCCGCAAGGGCATCACGCAGGAAGATATCAAGGCGGCTCTCACAAAGACTCTTGTGTATGACCGTGCAGGGGATCAGCACTACGACACCATTTCTGCCTTCCATAAGTCAGTGCGTGGAAACGACGCAGACGCGGCACTCTATTACCTAGCTCGTATGCTTCAATCCGGCGAAGACCCCCTATTCATCGCCCGTCGCATGGTCGTTATCGCCTCCGAAGATGTTGGTCTGGCAGATAACACCCTTCTCCCTCTCGCGACGGCCACATACACAGCTACTCAGCAGATCGGCATGCCCGAAGCCCGTATTCCACTCGCCCACTGCGCCGTTGCACTGTGTAACGCGCCCAAAAGCACCAAAGCATACCGGGCTCTAAACAACGCCTATGCGGCTCTTCGGGAACCAGGTGTCGCCGGCCTCCCTGTGCCTCTTCACTTGCGCAACGCTCCCACACGACTTATGCGGGACATGGGCTATGGTGCTGAATACAAGTATCCGCCAAATTATCGTGATGGACAGGTGAAGCAGACATATCTGCCAGACGAGCTTGTTGGACGTCGGTTTGTAGAGGATCGAGATTTGGGAACAGAAGTCGACCCAGATCTTGCGATGGGAGGAACATGATTTTCTGAATAGGGAACCTGGAATAGACTGGATAAAGGCAAAGGATAAAAAGCGAGTCTTGCATTGTGATAGGAGTCAGGATAGGTTTGGGTACCCCTTCGTGGGCTTTGTAATATGTGTTTGTAATATGTGTACTATAGAGACTTTGGGCTAAAGATGACAGGCTGGCATTTATAAATTGTACAAATACCACACAATACGTATGATTCCGATTCTCTATGGCCATGCTATGTATTCTGATTCATGAATATGATTTCCGCTGTATAACGCCTGAAACTAACCCTTAAGACGCCAGTTTAATGCCCATTCATCACGTGTATATCCTCAATCATCTTGCGTCAAGTCTATAAATCCAATATCGCTCACCCGAATGATATTGGCGCGAATTCCCTTGCTCTCCAGAGCTGCCGTCTCCCTAGCCACCAGCTCGTCACGCTCTTCAGCTTCCACTTCAACCTCTTTGAAGAACCCAAGGGCGCTAGCCATCGGGATGAGTAGCTTCTTCTTCCGCGCAGGGGCAGGACTAGAGGTGGTGCTTCGATTGGATGGTGCAGATCGTTGGGGCCTCTTGTTGGGAGATGTAGGGGCGCCAGTGATGAGGGAGGAGAGGGGAGCAAGGTCGGATGACGAGTCACTATCAAAATCGTCATCGAATGCAGGTTGTGATTTGCTTTGTTGCTTCGGAGGTGAAGGTGGAGGTTTGGTGACAGAAGGTTGGGAAGAGCTGAGGTTCTTAGACTTTTTGGTAAACATGTCCATGGAAGTCTGCTTCAACTTGAAGGGCTGAGATGAGTGAGAAGAAACTGGAAGCCTTGCACACCCAGAGCTCCGTACTGAATCTTTCAGCCTTTGCGGAGAACCGCTCGAGGCAGGAATTGTGTGCATTGTGCCAGGTACTTTCTGAGCGACAGGGACACGAGTTCTTGGCCGTGGTGATGGAGACGGTGGAAGTGAGTCTGCTGCACAGGGCGGGCTAGATGTGATAACAATCGTTTGGTGTTGTCCATCTGCAGGTCTTGGTGTCCTAGGCGTCACCTGTGAGCTGACAAGCGTCCAAGGGGTTGCAGTCTGCCTGACGGGGCTAGCCGAGGTTGACATAGGCTGCTTACTTGGTTCCAAAGGGGATGGTATTCGTAGTCGGCGAGATGTGGTCGTCCGGGGTGGTGAAGTGGTTCTATCGGTTTCCTTAGGTGGCTCTTTGGATGTCTCTTTGGCGGCTCTCGTAGAAGTAGAGCGAATTTTTGTTGCTCGCACATACTTGTTGAGTGCACCAGCAGACATGCCCGCTTCTAGCCCTGGCTTGGGTTTCTTCGGCTTCGTTTGCCTCGTTCGACGAGCTTCTTTGTTCCTATGATCCTTGGAAGTTGCAACAGAATCTATAAGTGATGGCACACTGATTCTTGCCAAGACCTCTAATGTCCAAACACCCAGAGGCTCTGAAGGGTCGAAAGGGACAGACGATTTCTTTGTGCTCACAACTGCTTCCGTGCTCTCTTGAGCTTCGACTTCGTCATCACTGTTTAATGCTAGGCCGCTTCGCCCCTGTAAGATATTCTCGTCTTCCTCCTTGGATAAGTCAATGGGAACGACCTCGATCGGAACGTGCTGTAGACGGACTTGGGGAACTAAGTCATTTGTGGTATCGTTTCTGACTCCCTTAGCACCTTTGACCCAGCCCTCGTAGCCATCTGCGCCTGCGGCTTGCAGCTTTTGAACGAGAACCGCATGCGAGATTACCTTAAGGAACTTGTAGGCGCCAATTCGGAAATCCCAGCCGAAAACCTCTCGCGTAAACTCTCTGAGGTCCTCGTGCAGAATCTCTCGTCTTAGATGAACCTTCTCGCGGATCTCGTCTAGACTGGATTCGGGCGACACAACGGGATGTGTATAGTAGCGTAGAATCTTGAAGTCAGGGAAATCTTCCGGTATCGTCAGGGCTTTGTTTCGTCTCTTGAAGTAGCCCTTTTCATTGGAGCGAAGTTCGTGTATCAACGAATTCCTCCATGCCCGGATTCCTTCTTTATCAACTGCCTTCAGCCGACAAACATCTTTGCCAAAACCAGCCTTGGCAGCCTCTACAGCCACTTTGATTCCACAGCCAGGGAGTCCATTAGGATCGTAGTCACCGCCGCTCATCAATGCGACAAGAACCATGCCTTCTCGGTCAAGGCCCTGCTGTCCAAGTTCCATCTTATCTGTATCGAATAGCGAGACATGTGTCGGTACTGTAGAACGTTTCGATTGTGGACTCCACCGGCGCAACATTCTTGTGCATCCAAACATCAGAGCATCGACGTCCTCGGTCAGAACCACGTCTACGATGCCGTGTCTTTGCAGCAGGGCGCATTCTGCCTCAGCCTCTCCCGGCGCATCGTGAATGTTGCACCCGAATAGTCGGATTAACCGTTTTGCTTGTGCATTTGCGAAGGAACTGCCACGGCCAGACTTTTTGTTTCGCTTGATCTCGGGCTTATATGGACCGTCGAAAACGAAAATGGGCTCGACTGGACATGCTAATAGGCGAACAAGACGGTAGAATAAAGTTCGAATTTCGGGGTTGGTGCCGCCTGATCATTATTAGAGAAGAACTTCACAATATGCGCGTTGATGTATGAGGTATACCTTGGGCTGCCTGATTCTGGAACTGCCAAATGGCGATATCAATGGCAATCCTTAAAGGGCGTCCTTGCTTCTCTAAGGACTCGGCGGCGAGTTTAAGTAGGGAGACTCGTTCACCTTCGCCGATCTCCTGATAGATCCTAAAAGAATTAGCCTGATATCTTGGAGTAAAATCTCGTGATTCTTACCCCTTGATACCCATTTGAACATCAGAAACCTACAAGGCAATCTGCTTCATGCCTCCCTAAATTTGATAGTCGATGATGTAGGTTGCGGTTCACGGTCTTGGCCCCACGTCGCTGCGGTTACCAAAACCATATGTTTTCTTGGTCGGCAGATCGGCGCTTTAGACGCCGACTTTTGAAGATCCATCAGCCAACCAGCGTCAAGTTACACGGTTACGCCCAGGCCAGGCCAGGGCATCTCATCGCCAACATTGAGGGCAAAAGGAAGGGTATAAAAGACACAAGAAAACACAGGAAACAGTCACTTTGTCAATCATGGCCTCGGGCGCAGGACCTACGCTTGCTCATCGAACCGTGGCCAGTATCCGTGGAGGTCCTTCTCAGGGGGCAGGCCCCTCCACTCCACACACCCCGAATCGCTCTTCTATTACTTCCATCTACGGCTCACCATCGGCTGTTCGTGCTGATGATGATATCATCATCATTGAGCTAGGCTCACGCCATATCAGAGTGGGATTCGCTGGTGATACGTCTCCAAAGGCAACCCTTCAATGCAGTCCTGAAGATCAACGACGTGCTGGAGACTTTCGAGGCTGGCAACAACCAAAACCGTCAGCTGGGCTGCATTGGTCAAAAGAACACGAGTTCTGGAGATACGACTTGAGAGATATCGAGCTTGGTCTATATCAGGATAAGCTGGAACGGGTGCTACACGATGCCTTCTCAAAGTAGGGTTTACTCAAAGTTTTATAGTGAGACTTGCTTACACCGATGCAGATACTTGCTCATCGATTCCAGGCCAAGAAGGCTTGGACTAGTCTTGGACTCTGGAGTACCCATACCGCTGTTGACAGCCTCTTTAGATACCATGTTCAGCAAGTTTCAGTCGCCTACAATCTCTCTCATGTCAACACCATCCATGTCTACCGTCTCTGCAGGTGTTAGATCTGCCCTGATTATAGATCTGGGGTGGGCGGAAACTGTCATCACCAGCGTCTACGAATATCGTGAGGTCAAAACTACACGCACAGTCCGGGGCGGCAGGGCCCTTCTCGACGCCTTGTATACGACTCTCGAGGGCCTAATACCAGGAGATCACGATGTCACCAAAAAAAGAGCGATCAGTTTCGAAGAATGCGAAGACATTATGTGTCGCTTGATGTGGTGCAAGCCATCGGAGTTTCGATTATCTCAACGACAGTCAACTCAGCTGGAGACGGTGGATGAGCAGGAAGAGCTCGACGAGGACGAGTCGGCGCAAGCCGGCGTTCCAACTGGAGTTGCCCAAATACCTATCACCACAAGTTCTCGTCCGCTAACGTTGGAACTTCCTTTTGAGAAGCTTGCTGAGGTTTGCGACGACACGTTTTTTGACCCTTCAGCAGACCGAGCAACGTTCGATGACGATGAACTACCCCTGCACCTACTATTATATAGGCATCTTTTACAACTACCACTGGATGTACGAGCGATTTGCATGTCACGCATACTATTCACAGGAGGTTGCTCCAACATCCTGGGTATCAAGCAACGAATCATCGATGATCTAACGTCCATCGTGGAGAAAAGAGGATGGGAGCCTGTGTTTGGTAAGGTGGTGGAGAAGCACCGCAACACTGCAAGACTCCATCAACAGTCTAGCGCTTCTTCTCCGACTGAAGGCTCCCCGCCGCCATCGCAGGCTGAAGATGAACAAGATAAATCTTCCAAGAGGGCCGCCGATACAAAGCCTGAGCATGACCCAATCGAGGCAAAGGTTGTGCGGCAACGGGAGACGATCCCACAACTCAGGGGCCAGATCCGCGTGCTTCATACTCTTGGGCCTTGGAT
This sequence comes from Fusarium nurragi, assembly GCA_012977755.1. NCBI lineage: Eukaryota > Fungi > Ascomycota > Sordariomycetes > Hypocreales > Nectriaceae > Fusarium > Fusarium nurragi. The sequence goes on along the minus strand of JAALXI010000352.1, from coordinate 40,136 downwards.
TGGTGGCAGCCTACTTTGCCAGCTCAAGGTGCCCGCCATGGCAATAATCGATCGGGAAGCATGGCTACAGCAAGGTGTCAATGGAGCTTCCCGGCCCAGTGAGGTGGACTACAAGGCGCAACAACGACAGAGCGTGCAGGCTGGAGGATACACTCGGGGAGGTGGAGGGCACCATGGTAACTGGACATTAGGAGTATGGGGCTCGATATAGTTCTAGAAAACCTGAGATATCAAGACATGAAATGGGGACTCTATCTATTGACGGAGATGGTGGAAATGGAGAGTCACGGGCTGGTAGAGACAGCAACTAGATAACCGACCAAATACCCGACAAACTAGCAGAATGAGCTTAATTGGCTTGATTACCATGTTTGTCCTTTGCCAAGAATGAATACTTGGGAACCTGATGATACTGTGCCATGGTGGTCCGCAGTAGCTCGGGTAATTGCATTAAGCAGGCTCTCCACTGTTAAGGCTTCGGCTGCCGACGTCAAGCTCTAAACTCGCTGATCAGCTGCATGCATGACTTGAGTTATGCTTCATATGAGCTGCTCGCCAACAATTCAACAGCCACCATGAACAGGATATTGCCGCGCCTACGGTGTCGCAACTTGCAGTCGAGGCTACACAAGACTCAATATCATCCAGTCTTGGCCCGCAGCTTCGCAGACGTCAAGCGACCTCCCTCGGCGCCAAAACCAATTGTCGATATCAAGCACATTCGACAACATGCTGAGCTGTATCAGCAGACTTGCGTAGAGCGCAATTATCGCAAACAAGCGCAGAACCCAGCCAAAATCTTAGAATTACACGCCAGGTGGCAGGATCTCCAGCGACAGGGCCGTGCTTTGCGCGAGCGATCGAATCTGTTGAGGCGTCAACTGGCGAACCCGGCGACCAGCAGCGGCGATGAGGATCTTAAGGAAGTGCGCCAATTGACCCGTGAGCAGATCCAGGAAGAGGCTCGACAGCTCAAGCAGGACCTTTCAACAATTGAAAAGGGCGAATCGCAGGCGGTTACTCAGATGGAAGAGCTTGCTCTGGAATTACCTAATCTGACGCATCCAGATACTCCCAAGGGAAGTGAGTTTGAGGTCATGAGCTATATCAACAACCCGCCCACTTTCAAAGAATCTCCCGAGGACAAGATCTGGCGCTCTCACGTTCACATCGGCTCTGAGCTTGGTATCTTCGATTTTGCAGGTGCTGCTACTGCCTCCGGATGGGGCTGGTATTATCTCCTCGGCGAGGCCGCCCAACTTGAGCAGGCCTTGGTTCAGTATGCTCTTGCTGTTGCAACTCGCCATGGCTGGACGCAAGTGTCGCCTCCTAGCATGGTATATAGTCACATCGGTGCTGCTTGTGGATTCCAGCCCCGGGATCTGAACGGTGAGCAGCAAGTCTACACCATCGCCCAATCAGCCGACGACGCTGAGCGCGGTGTCCCCGAGATGTGTCTCACTGGAACCTCGGAGATTGCTCTTGCAGGAATGAAGGCCAACACCACCCTCGACTCCGAAGACCTGCCTCTTAAGCGCGTTGCAGTCTCGCGCTGCTATCGCGCCGAAGCTGGAGCTCGTGGTGCTGACACCCGGGGTCTCTACCGAGTACACGAGTTCACCAAGGTCGAGATGTTCGCATGGACAACACCAGATGAGGATGCTGCTCAGGATATTTTCGACGAGATGCTCGATATGCAGACCGAGATTCTATCCTCGCTCGGTCTGTACTGCCGTGTCCTCTCAATGCCATCTCACGACCTCGGTGCCTCGGCCACTCGCAAGATCGATATGGAAGCTTTCTTCCCCAGCCGCCGCGACAACTGGGGCGAGGTCACATCAGCCAGCCTGTGCACCGACTACCAGACCCGACGCCTCGGCACACGGACCCGCCTTGACGGAAAGCTCGCCTTTCCCTGGACAGCCAATGGTACCGCTCTGGCCGTTCCCCGTGTGATAGCAGCTCTTCTGGAGAACGGATGGGATGAGGAAGCCAAAACTGTTGCAGTCCCAGAGTGTTTGCGGCCTTGGATGGATGGCAAGGAAAAGATCGGTCTAGGTGGTCGTCGCTCCAGCGTGGATCGCGTGTAAGTTTGAATCGATGGGAGGGGAAGCATGGCTTTGACTGCGTGCGTGTACGAGTTGATAATCTATGGAGGCACAACTGCTATGAAGATGATATCATATTTAATACGAAAGGCAGGGCGCGATTGATTTGTTCAAGACGTACTACGGACTTGAGATGATTCCTCAATCAGAGTGACGGTCTATCACAAGCGGTGCAATAGACACATACGCTGGTAAGTCTATGATATGTATCCTCTAATGCAAATAACACTCATTGCCACACCAAATTCTTCGCTTTCTTCTCCCAGCCTGGCCTCCGGAATTCCATTCCTGGACTTCCTCTCCAGCGATACCACCCACACATCTTCTTCATTGCTCCAACCCATCCCAACTCGCCTCTCTTCCACGCTTTTCCTCTTGTCCCATCACCCCGATGCTGTACCACATATACACCTCCATCAGAAGCCGTCGTCAACTTAGCCTCTCCACGCTCTAAGTCGCCGCTACTGTAGTATTCCTGTCTGCGTGGTATTCGATTTGCCTGGAATCGTCTATTGTGGTCCAGATCAAGTATCTCGGTTGCTGCAACCTCCATCCACACATCTAATTTTCGAAGATGGTCGGCATAAATAACGAGTATTGCGAAGATCGAACACAGGCCTGATGCAAGCCAAAATACCCAAAACAATGATCCTTGGGGACCGTACGGGCTTTCAATGGAGAGGATCCCAGATATGACCGTCAAAGGAAGCAAAAGACCTCCCAGGTATGCTATGCGATCAAGGCTTCGTGAGTTTACATCTTTGGGTTCGTGCTGCGCTTGCTGGGCGTGCGCCTGGAGAGCAACCGTAACTGAAAGTTGGATGCGTCTTTGGAGACGTTCTGAGAGGGCTGTCCAGTCCGCAGATGTAATTATACTAAACTCGCCTCGACGCTCCATGCTTCTCGTGATATCAGCATTGGTCTCGAGGGCGCGGGCGATGGTCCATTGAACCTCTACAGAATCGGATCCAAGAGGAGGTAACGAGTCGAGTTTTTGAAGCCATGTGTCGTAGATAACCTCTGCTATGAGATCTTCTGTAGGTCGCATGTCGACGAGGGCTTGCCAAAGGGAGTCTTCCAGGCTCGATCGCTTTAGGAGACGTTTCCCTTGCTTGTTGCTGTCTGGGCGAGTGTTGCTCGACATTCTTGAGGGTCGATATGGCCTTGGGGATATGCGAAAGGGGAGGCCGTCGAGAAGAAGAATGGGAAGTCGTGTCTGGACCATGAGTGATGCGCGACAGATCCTGATTCCCTCATCTTGATCAGAATCATGGTCGTCCTCCTTCTCTTTCGTCTCACTTCCATTCTCTTCCGGTCTTTTCCCCCTTACTTCTATCTCGGGAAACTCCCAAACCCATCCTCCCCTCTTCTTATCCAACTCCATCCCTAACAATACGCCCATGTCGCATTCACCTCTTACTACGGCCATCTTCCGCCAGCCCGGTCTCTCCACCGTCACCATCTCCTCCTGGAATTCATCGGCACTGAGTATTTCCTTCTGTCGACAGTTTTGCGTGCTCCATTCTAGGAGGTACGGTCGTGAAAGCTGTGGTCCACCGGTGCCGGGAATGCCCCGCTCCGATGAGTGCCGGCGGGTCCGGTGTCGGGGCTCGGGAGCCGGAAGGTGTTGTGACATATTGACTCGTACCTTCTTATGAAGCCAAAGCAGCTAAATGAAAGACTTGGATGAAACTGAGACCAGCCATATATGTTGTGAAGAGGACTGTTTTGAGACCATATTAACTCGAAATCGTGGGAGTCTCACTCTTTTGAGTCTCTCAAACCCATCTCCTCTCCGATCCCATGAGCACAACTTCCGTCATGCGAGAAGTCCTCAAGGCATATATTCTCCATAATTCCACAGGCAGGTATTCTTCCAATCCAAGACTTTGGGGGGCTTGGGGGGTCTCAGCTAAGCAGAAATTCCCCTGCGCATCTATCAGCAAGTGTTCAAGTGTGGTCATGTGCCCGTCTTTCGGCCCAGATGACCCAGGCGACCAGGGAACGTCAACACGCGACATATTCACCTGTGGAAGAAAACAAAACAAGAACATCTACCATCATAAGGCACCTGAATTATGCGGGTTTGTTTCTAAGTTGTGGATAACCGAGATGGACATTGGTATCCGTCAACAAGCTAACTCCTATCACTTGAGACATCGTCAAAAACATCCCTTAACTCTATAAGCTAACCTTCGTTGGTGCATGGCTCATCATCTTTATTGAACGGTAACTTTACATAGCATGGCTCTTTCCCGCTCTTCCCAAACGCCAAACCAGATGCCGTTTTGCCGGCGACAATCAAAGGATGCTGGGACATCATCTCTTGTCTCTTTCACTTCTTTACCCTCCACCTGTCTTCGTCCCCTTTCTGTTCTCTCTTCCTTTGTCCGTTTCTCTTCTCCCGTCTTTCTTCCGCTCTCACTCTTACAAGTGATCTTCCAAAAGAGTGTCAGGGTGTGTCGAATGACACTAGAAAAAATAGAATAGACGCCCCAGTGCAAGAATCTCAGGTAGTAACCCTGTGCGTGTACGTGCGACATGTCAAATCGAGGATCGGGGTTGACTATCAATAACAATGTTCCATACTTCCTAGAAGTCGCTGTTGGTGTTTCAAACTCATCGATGGTGATCATCGTCTCCGTCGTGATGCAAAGTGACACTGTTGAACTCGAGGAATGGGTCGGCAATTTCACCACCGGGCGTGGCAAGTCCACTGTCCAGTGGTACTCCCTGCATTGCCCTTGATCCCGAGAGGTCGACACTCTCACTCTCCTTCACGTTTCGGAAGTTGACTGTGTCGACTCCTCGGCCGGCGTGAGGAACGATCGGTGGCTTCATGTGTCGAATCAGCGCCCATTGGGTCGTTCTAAAGAATGGATGCGCCTTGATGTCAGATGCACCGGCTCGGGCACCAAGTCGTCGGTTCTCGTCCTTGATCAGAAGTTTTCGTATCAAAGATTTGCAAAGGCTATGCCTGGTTAGAAAACCGCATGGTTGAGGCTTTGGCATGAGACTTACTTGGTAATTTGTGGTGCACCAGAGTGGTCAGGGAAAGGAATGTCTTCCCTCAAGATATTCGCGAAGGTTGCGTTGCGGTTCTTACCCTTGAAGGGCGTTGTGCCGTAAAGCATTTCGTAAATAAGAATGCCCAGCGTCCACCAATCGACCGCACTTGTATGGCCACTACCCTTAATTACCTCCGGCGCAATGTACTCTTCTGTACCAACAAAAGAGTTCGTCCGGAAGTTGGCGATACATGAGCGGGTGTCGATGGTTGGCAGAGCGTCTGTCCGGGCTCCATTCTTACCGACGATCATGGTCGGTTTGCCACCGGGGTCTGACTGCTTGGACAAGTCAAAGTCCGAAAGCATGATATGGCCCGATTGGTGAAGCAGAATGTCTGTCGCAATGGTCAGCGGCAGATTTGTAAGCACAATTTCTCAACATACTCTCAGGCTTGAGATCTCGGTAAATAAATCCCATGAGATGCAAATATTCCAGCGCTGCTGTTACCTCGGCGGCATAGAATCGAGCGTCTTCTTCGGGAATGCATTTTCCAGGACGTGTTTGAAGAGCGCGGAAGAACTCGCCACCACTGCAGTACTCCATGCATAGGTATAGGTAGTCCTCTGATTGGAAAGAGTGATATAATGTGACAATAAATGGATGGTTACTTGTCGCAAGAATCTCCTGCTCTGCAAGGGCTCGCTTGATCTTGTTTCGCTTGATCATTTCCTTCTTGCTCAGTACTATAGACAGTTAGCTGCAGTCGCAATGGGAAACATTGAGTGTTGGCATACTCTTCATGGCATAAAGCCTACTGCTCTTCTTCTCCCTCACAAGATACACCTTACCGACATCTCCCTTTCCAATAAGCTTTATCTTGTCAAAGCTAGAAGGACTAACTTCAACGTTTCGGACCTTGATGGAATTGGAACTGTAGGTTCGGCGGAAAGCCATCGACATATTAGGAGGGGGTAGAGCAGCAAGAACATCGTCAGGGTTGGAAGACTTGGCCTTTTGTTCGGCCTGCTGAGCCTTGGCTGACTCTATAAGACTGAGCGCGCCTGAACTTGATAGGAGAGGATCTTTACCAAGTTCAGCAGTCGCAGGGCGCTCATTGTTGTTCTCGTTCTTGGAGAAAAGGCCTTGCGCATTGGGTGCACTGGCGACTCTTCTAAGTCTCCGGGCAAGTTCCTCTTTGGTTTCGCTGGTTGCCTGGTCTGTTGCAGTGGTGCCATCGGGCCCCTGGATCTTGAGAGTTGGCGTGTCCGGTGGGCTCGGGGGAACCGAGTCAGAGTTATGGTGACGCAATCCCGGTTGGCCTTGATGGGCGAAATAAGGGTTCGCATGTGCGGTAGGGCTCATAGCTTCATCCAGCTCGTTGCCCTCGCTAGCCACGGTGTGCGCGCGCAGACGGCCGACTGTATTACTAAAGAACTTGGTATGACGGGGTTTCGAGGTATCGGGTGTCGTGGCAGTCGAGCTACTAGTCTTTTCCTTCTCCTTGTCTTTCTCCTTATCGCTAGAAGCACTGCCGGTGCTACCTCCAGTGTTCATGCGGAAGAAGTTGCGCAGGCGGTGGCTAACCTGGCCGGGGCCATTGGAGGTCTTTTGAGACGGCATAGCAACGGTAGCGTTATTGGGGACGTCTGGATGGATAGAACGGGAACAGTTTTGCTGGGTGTTCGATTATAAATTCGCTTCCATATTCGATGGAATAGACAGTTGGGAGGCGAGAAAAGAATCTTGCTATGATGTTGATCGAGGCGACGTGGAGAGGAATTGTTTCGCAATGAAGTCGCGGCTAATGAAGAGTCGCAATCGCTGGGCGAGATAGAATATGAATGTCGGGATTGACTTTGAGATGAAGTGGATGAAGCTGCTGAAGATATAAAAGTGACAGGGGAATTCAGAGCAGCACCACTATTGAGGAAAGGGAGGAAGAAGCCAACGGATCTTCAGAGGAATGACGCTGGCCTTGAGACTGAGACTGGGTCAGGCTATGGGTCTGGGGCTGGTTCTTGATTTGGGAATTGGATTGGAAATGGGACACGGGAATGGGGGCGTCGGAGGCTTCTGCCTGAGGCATGACTAAGCTCCTGTCGGCATCGGCCCCTCTCTATCGACTGGGCCGCTAACTAAGCCCACTTGAGGTGCTCTCATGTAGGCTTAAAGCTTGGCTCACCTCACTTACGCCTCGCCCATCGCCTTACAGGCACCCTGTGGCTTAGATGGTCCTCGGCCTTGGTAACGTTGGTTTTAGGCGAGCTTTGACTTTGATTATCTTACAAAGCCGCTTGCACCTTCGGCAACTCGGTCTCGTCCACCGCCCGCAAACTCCGCTGAGAGAAAGTGCTGAGCAAGAGAGGTTGTTACGTTGTTACCCAGCCTCCTCCCCCGTGAAAAGGTGACTTTTCTCTAAGGGGTTTGTCTGTCTACCCATCTTTTTGCGGATACTGGATACTGCAGGGGCGGACGAGCCACTAGATCGCTAGGTTTCAAGTTGGTCGCTGCGCTAGAATCATGAGGCGTAGATAGCGTGTTGCCAGATCGGAACAGAAACCCTGCGGGTTCTCGATAATGGCTCCCGCGGCCTGGGGTTGCGTGGACTCCTTGCCTTTCTTTAAATGATTCAATAGACATCTCACCAGACAATCAAGGCGGCTCAAGACATGAGAACATCAAGCACCCTGGTAACTCATAATAGGATGATGAAGTGGGAAACCCTGAAGACAGGGACCTGAGAGGGGCCGCCCTGTTCGTGGAACGACTCTTACAATGTCCGAGTTACAGTTGTAAGAAAGCACAAACTACGTACGATACTATTGTAACTTTGGGGCTGGCTTCAAAATCCAGTATTGAATACGGCCATATCGTACGAACCTTAATACTCGATACCAGCAACCCATTAAGCAGTGACATTCATTTGGGCTTAGATTTCAGATAATGAATACTGTTGGTCCAACTACCCTGAACCAATGGTGGCACGATGGAGGCTCAACGACCGTTCATAGATCACCAGGACTAATGCGCCATGCTTCTCAGCATTGTAATCTATGATAGAACTGGCCGATGATGTAAATATTTTTAGTTATGCTCAGCATCGCACTTTTATGTTGTTTATAATAATCGTTAATGCAGGCATCGACTCAAGGATTGGGTTTAAGGATCGTCCCTCACAAGGTTTGGTTATGTCATACCTACGTGCTGATGAAAACAATCGTCGAAATGGCGTGCATAATCATCTATCATCTTTTTACTTTCTATATAAATCCAAGGTCCATGATTGAAGCTCCCCCTCCCTTGGTAACATCACGCAATGTCAGTCCCAAATAACCTGTAGAAGAAACGATGTTGGCCATACTCGCCTCGGGTACATATGGCATGTGTTACGTGACCAAAGGTGGTCAGGTGACTCCCTCATATAAGAAGGAGGATCCTATGGATTTTATAGAGAATCAGACATCTTTTACACAATACACCGACTACCAAGTGACATACATATATCTTATACATAGGCATGCAATATCCGTCTATGTATGAGTCAGATCTATCACATAGTCCGTCGGATTCAACACGCATTCTATCTCCATCTTTCTTGTATTATGATAATATCATAACAGCATGAATCCAAGCGCTCATCCCCCGGGCAATAATGTGCCCCGTATCTGTATCTTGACAACGATCAGCATCGGCACCAATGATGTCAAGAAGCAAGAATTGAGTGTAGACTGATCGGGTTCACCCACCAATTAGCTGTCCAAAGATGAATGTAATAGCCACTCTAGCCAGTCCAATTGTAGCGTGAGTGGATGTATACTGAATGAGAAACACCAACATAATATAATATAAGCCCTGCAAGTTGGATCGTCTTGTCTCAATAGAAGGCTATAAAGTTCATTTGAAACGAATATGGTACTTGAACCAAAAAGTGACCAGTATTGAACGTATGAATTGTGATCAAGCAATATACAACAAACAGCAAGTCGTGTCCAAGTGGCTAGCTCAGATAGGGAGGCTGTTGGATGGCGAAGTTTGACTTCAACTTTGCCCAGCACTATGATAAAAAGTTCTCAAGAATAACCTTTCGCGAGGAGAAACATGGTATCTAGCTTTCCTACAAAGATTCATACTTACATGATGACCGAAGTGTCTCCGGAACAAGCTGTGTTATTGGGCCGATTCGTCGGATTATTCTGGACAGCAATGAGCTCGATTGTAGATCAGATGAGAAACTTGAATCATCCATAGATGTGAGATCTTGATGTAACAGGACTACGACATGTGCGAAGTGCTCTTGTTCTTGGAGACACTACCAAGAACTATGAAAAGGCCCTTCCTTGCGTTATTACTATGATGGCTTCTCTGAGGCTTTCACTCCCTTCCATCTCGCGTCGTCACAGTTTGATAAGGGTATAATTTGCAAAATCATCTCTGGATTCCACATACGACCAAAGGTAGTGGAAAATACGGGATCCCGTCCGCTCTCCCATAGTCAAGCCACTAACCGGCGGATTAGTAGTTGGGTCGGTGACGACCAGCGAATCCCCGCTGTTGTATGTTGTTTTTTTCGGTGATAGCGGTGGTTTTTGGTGTTTTGTATAAGTGGACACCAGATGGGTTGACAGCATCTTTTTTCCACAGATTAGATACTCTTCATAGCCTACGTTTTCATAAATACTGAACCGCGGCAATGATATGCTTTGTTTAACCCATAACTTGACTTTAGGCTGTACTACTTGAGCACTGTTCTCTGTCTTTCCCATTTTTCGGTGGGTTTGTATGTAAGTGGTGATATAAACCCCTTACACGGCTATTTGATCAAGCACCCGGAATGTTAAAGCCAGTTAAAATAAGCTACCTGGCTGAGTATAGCTCCTTCGATACCTAAGGACACTCTAATATATATCAATATGGTTATCTTTCTGGTTTCCCGTCTTGTTTCATCCAAGCATTAACACCTTCACAATTACTTAGATTTTCCGCGATACACATATCACTAGACCATCTCACGCTCCATCATGTTTCTCACCCAAGTTATATACATGATTCAAAAAAGACTGTACAGTGATTGGTATTTCCAGAAGAGTAGGAATTCTCATAATTATATGTTGTGTGAGCTTGTGTGAGATCGCGTGCTGAAACGGAGTTCAAATAGAGGCCATTCAGGTCTCCCAGACCTTGTACTCCGATTGGCCCTTTGCCACGGTCTGCCACTAAAACGGAAAGGGCACGGCCTCCAGTCCCGTCCGACTAAGTCTATCTGACAGTCTGGCCGCTCGTGTCGCGACCATCTCTTTTCCCTCCTCCTTATATCTTGCTCGAATACGAACGCTTGACGGTCCCTCCAGTTGCTCCAACAATTTTTTTTTACGAGTATTGTAATAACCATCACCTCAACACAAGTTTAAAACCATGGCTCGTGGCAATCAACGTGACAAGGATCGCGCAGCAGGCCTGAAGAAGTTGCAGGAACAGGCCAAGGTTCGTCGTTAGACCAAAGCGTCACACACAAGGTGTACACACCAGCTGACACTATATTTTCTTCATAATAGAGAAAGGGAAATGGCATGAGCGGCACTCAAATGCAGCACGCCAAGGAAGCCAACGCCGAAAAAATGCGAAAGAAGCAGGCTGCTTGTATGTCCGACTACTTGAACTCCTACGAGAAAAACCCTATCATGGCGACTACGAGCCAATACTCCATCGCTTATATAAACGAGAGAGAAAGAAAACTGACACAGTCTCATAGCCGATGCTCGTAAGGCCGCCGAGGGCAAGAAATAGACGCCACTACGATGCTCGGCGTACGAACACTGCCTACCTTTACTCGAAGAATCATCAATTATATTTCATAAATGCTTCAAAGGAGACGGAAATAAAGGTCAGCGCAGTGTGGAATGTTCGGAGCCAGGCATCGTTTGGACTGGCGACGAAACGAAACGACTTTTGGGTAGCACAGGCGAAGGGGTGCAATAATATAGATTGTCTTTCCAGGAACGATTACAATAGCCTCATCAATACATCTTTGCGATGATGTTTGCTCGTGATGGCTAAATACGCAGCTCTGGAGTCCTTTCCTATCTTATTATTCTTCACGTTCACTCGTAGGACGTGGTTCGTATGCAGAAGGTATTGAGTATCTTTTCGATACGAGTTATGGAGTTATTCGCCGATTTTCTCCTACCATCCAACCACTGTAAGTTTGGGTAAGTTGTACATACGGCAATGCAGTTCCGTGGTTAAATAAAAGCTGTTTTCGAGAACCTATTGAGTCTTCAAGTTCTACCTCAACTTGATTTCTATCCTCACCAGTTTGCTGTCGTGGAATTGGTCAAGTAACTTGGGCTGGGTCCCGATGGAAGTGGCTGGTTGCCGTGCATCGACAAATTCACCGAAACTATTTCCTTATCCATTTACAGTCTCGATCCGTACCTGAAGATGCGCATAAAACCATGCAACCTGAAACATTGCCACATGGGTCAGCAATGCGACCTTTGACAAACCAACGCCAAGGACCATGGTACTCCCAGGATATTTTGTCCCATTAACTAACTAAACCGATCTCCAAACCCGTGAAGATTTCAAATGCCATCTAGGCTACCAAAACATAATCCTGACCGTCTAAAGCATATAAATGGTACATTCAAAATAATAACTCATTGAACCCTAGTCATCTCCCGTGGTATCAGCACCTCCTATCTCTCGTGTCATGGCCTATTTCACATCTTGTATGGCAAAGCACCTGAACAGCTGTTAGTTCTTGTGTTTATAGAAAAGGGCTCGTTAATAACTTACCAGCCATGCCGCCAAACGAATTGATGCCTTGAGCCTGCGCAGGGAAACCGCCAGCTGAGCAGGACACCATACACACACAACTGCCATCGGCACCGACATGGCCCTGTCCAGGTACTGCTCCTGTGGCCTCGGGCTTCGCAGCGTCAGGTGCAGGTGCAGCTTCAGCAGGCTTGGACTCGGCTGGGGCAGCGGGAGGGGGAGGTGCGCCGCCTGTGATGGGAGTCGCAGCACCATCACCTTTCTGCTTGATGGCGTTCTCCTTGAGCTTGGCTTGTGTCTTCTCGGCTGTGGGGTTGATGGAGAAGACCATGCCCTGGCCACAGTGGTTGCCCTGCTTGCAGTAGAACCCTTTGGAAGGTCAGTATATATCTCGAGACATGCTTAGGGTTCATGACTTACACAAAGGAGTGTCAACCATGACTTGCATGGCGACTTGAGGAGGAGGGACGACGGTGTTGTTGGGGTTGGCCATGAAGCCAGAGTCCATGCCGCCCTCCATGAAAGTGCAAGGCGTATCAAATGCAGACTGCGAAACAGTGTGGTTCTGTGACAAGAACTCGAAGACGACAGTGTCACCAATGGGGACATCGGTCAGCTGTTCAGGCTCGTAGACTAAACCTCCGGGTCCACCAACAGTAACTGTATGCTGAGCAGCAGCAGCAGGAGGAGGAGTAGCAGCGGCATCTCCTTCAGCACCCTTGGTGATGGTTTGAGTGACTGTGACCTTCTCGTTGATGGTGGTAGTCTCAGCGCCAGCTCCGGGATTCGCCCAGATGACGATGATCTCAGTCTTGGACTCCTTGGTTACGCCATGGTGTCCCTTGAGGCCTTCGAGACCCTTGAGGCCCTCAAGACCCTCTAGGCTTTCGATACCCTCGAGACCCTTGTGAGCCTCTGCGGGAGCTGGGTGATCTCTTCGTTCAGGCTGAGCAAAGTCAAGGAATCGGGCCAGAGCCAATGGCGCAAAGGCGGCCAAGGCTAGTCCAGTTGAAGTCTTCATGGTAGTGTTTGGGGTATTAAGTTAAAAGGGGAAAATGGATAGTAGTTGTCGGATAGATGAATCGGTCTAGCGATAAAGGAACTTGGTAAAAGAAGAAGAGGGCCTGCCTTCAAAGAATGGAATTATCTAGGTGCAAAAAGATTGAAGCACGGAGAAGACTTGGGATGAGAACGAGATATGGGATGAGATGTGAGATTAAATCATAGAAATGCTGCACCCTTATTATACCACATGACGAGCGTCCAAACAACCGCCTACAACCCCGTCGAGAGACAGGCCCTCAAACACTTGTTCGAAACACGGCCGCTGGAGAAGCCGGGCTCTTACCCCCGCTTCGGTAGCTGGAGATCCGATCATAACCAAATAACGTTGCGGTTTCCCATGAAACGGTTATCGATGTGGGGGTGGCCTCTGTGACAGGTACGTCGCGGAACGCGTTTGGTGTTTTGGAGTTTTGCCCCCTTTGCCATAGCAGCACAAATCGAGGGCGCCAAGCGAATAACATGCGACACATAATGATTGGGGTGGTTTCTTACGTAGCGTCGAGTATAGGTCGTTTTTCTTAACTAGCCCTATATAGGGTCGCATTCAACGGCAACGACAGGGGCATTTTCTGTGTGATGAGACTCTGCTCTTACACAACGAGACAGGTCCGACAAGCCAAGGACGGCTCTAGCCCTCTCCGCGTATACTGCAAGCTAAGCCCGGTCGCCTGAAGATTTTGTTACATGGGCACTGCGTGTATTATATCGTGTGCGTGACGGTTGCCAAAGTCAAGCTATTAAACACTTGTATTCGCCGTTTAGCGGTCCAGAATGTGTTTCACCATTGATCGCCAACCTTGAGGTTTCATCGACATCGCTTCGTCTCTTGAGCGACAGTGAGTGCATACGGAGAAAATGAGGTTATTTTATGGTACAGTAAAAGACAATTTTGTAACGCCCATTCTGCCGTTGACGCCAGCGTATATTGTTGGTATTATAGTCAGTACTTAACCCATAGCTGTCTAATATCGTCTATGCGGCTTGTGAACTTCCGAAATGCACTTCGCATTGCCCCAAGACCCCGGACCGTGGTGGGCATTATATCTTGTCATAATAAACCTACAGAATGCTTTAAACATTGCGATCTGCTGTAACTCATCTTATCTCCATGGCAATTGCCACGATGTTCTGATGCAGGTCCCTCCTGCAAGCTCTTTCACGCATGTTTCACCGAGTAATCGGCGTCCAATCTTGCACCGCAGCATCAACGGGAACTGCTCGCCCGAGAACCCTTGCATATGCCATGGCTTTGTCGGCCAGGTTGGGAAATGACTACCGCTCTTTCATGTTTCAAGGACGTATAGTTGTTTCTTCGTTTAAGAGCCATGGTTCTGTTGAGTTTGTTGCTGGCCTTCGTACAACCCTGTGTAGTAGCCGGCATAGTACCATGACATAAGGAGCTTCTTGAGACTTTCATCTTGAACTGTTGCGATTTTGTTAGTCATTATCCGCGGGGGGTAATGAGAAGGAAATTGACTCACCAGAGCCCAGAACAGTCTGTATAGGGAAAGAAGGGAGACCTTGAGGCACAGCAGGTCCCCTAGATTCGTTGTGCGATGAAGGTATTTCCTAAGCTGGTCAGTTATGTTGAGTCGCGTGGAACAGATCATCTGCACATGGGTGCGTACTTTATTTTCCTCTGCTCCTTTTGAATCCAAACCAATCTCCTCTGTTTCTGTTGCCTGGGGCTGTTCAGAATCAGGTTCTGCTTCGAATGCGGTCCTTGATCCTTATGTCAGCAGAGAGACTTTAACATCAATATGGACACCCTCACTGCTCTTGAGATTCCAGGTCTCGCAAACTTCCGCCTTTCGCGTGGATGCTGTGATATTTCTAACGAGCGTCTGTTAGCGGTTGTTGGTGATCAACGTCGAATGGTGCTCACTCTGTACTCCTTCAAAGCTTCATTCCATGAGTCTATCAGGGCAGAATCATCCCATATCTCCTCTTGACTTAGATTCTCTTGCTTTTTCGACATTTTGTAAGTCCAGAATTCAAGCTTGAAAGCTTAAGAATTCGAAGTACCGTTTGTGAATACTCGGTGTCTTGAGTGTGGTTGAGATTAAGCGCAGAAGGACCAAATAAGTCAGGTCGCTTCGTATCGACCTCAGCTCCACGGCATATACGAAAGAACCAGATATATCCAGATACCCAGGCTTTCTCTGGATGTAGAATGAGTTGTCTGGTGTCGTTTGGAAAGTTCGCGTTGGTCCGTCTATTGCAGCGCAGGTTGTAAGCTTAGAAGCTACAGACACTGTTTAGTGGACCAAGCCGCTGTAGGGACCCCCAACCCCCACTACGATAGAGTGATAGTGGGCGACGTTCCTTCACCGCCCAGATCCGACATGGCAGAATCCCAATTTTTTTTCCATGGTCCACGCATCTTTTTCTACGGCGTGCAGCTTTTGAGTATCTAGCAACAAGACAACCAAATCAGACATAATGGCACCAGAATTGAGAAAGCGAAAGTGTAAGTGGTCCGCAGACCAAATGATTTCATGCGCTGACACTTTTCAAGCCGTTTCTGATATTCAGAAGCCCAATGGCGCCGCCAAAGCTGCCCAGCCCAAGCGAAAAGGTGAGCATACACTATCCACGACTGCTTCTTTCATGTCGCTAACATAGCTTCTGTAGCCCCCGAAGAGTCGTCGCCTGTGTCGCTGAAGAAGCAGAAGTCTGTCAAGAAGACCGCCGTCACAACAAAGACCACCACAAAGCCGGCGCAAAAGTCCAAGAAGAGCAAGCCCGTCGAGGAAGTCAAGATCGTCGAGGAGGAAACCACCACACTCGATATCCCCGATGAGTCCGGGTCCGAGGCCGAGGAGGGCAAGGAGGTCCAGGCGATCGTGAAGGAACTCGACTCTGGCGACGAGGACATCACCGAGGGCGACGCCAGCTTCCAGCCCGGACAGGATGTTGGCAAGATCCCCGAGGTCTCCAAGGATGTTCAGAAGGCCACCAAGGGTTTCAAGCAGGAACCTGGTGTCATTTACATCGGTCGCATTCCCCACGGTTTCTACGAGCACGAGATGAGACAGTATTTCGAGCAGTTCGGCCCCATTCTTGCGCTGCGACTTTCGCGAAACAAGAAGACCGGTGCCAGCAAGCACTACGCTTTCGTTAAGTTTGCTGAGGCCTCTACTGCTGAGATTGTTTCCAAGACCATGGACAACTACCTTCTGTTTGGCCACATCCTTAAGTGCTGTGTCATTCCCAAAGAGCAGGTCCACGACGATATGTTCAAGGGCGCCAACCGACGATTCAAGAAGGTCCCATGGAACAAGATGGCCGGCAACAAGCTCGACAAGCCTCTGACCGAGTCTGCGTGGGCAAACAAGGTTTCAAAGGAGAACTCTAAGCGCTCAAAGAAGGCTGCTAAGCTCAAGGAGATTGGTTACGAGTTCGAGGCTCCTGAGATCAAGGATGTGCCAGCTCCTGCGGCTATTGAGAACGGAGAGGAGACTAAGGCTATTGAAGATGCGCCCGCTGAGAAGGAAGACACCAAGGTTGAAGAGACCAAGGTCGAAGAGCCCGCCGAAGTCGTCGAGACAGTTGTTGAGGAGACCGAGGTCGTGACCAAGGCGAAGCCAGCCCCCAAGGCCAAGACCACAAAGGGCAAGGCAACAAAAGCAGGCAAGGGCCGCAAGGCAAAGGCCTGAGTACAGAACTGTTATGTTCAATTCAATGGGTTTTCGGAGTTTAAAGCGGTATAGACATAGTTCAAAGAGATCCATAATGAAATGAAATGCCAAGTTGGACCACCATTTGTCATCACGAAAAGATGCGCTTGTTTAGAGATTTCTACGGGGACGGATAAGAAAAGCTTGACAATGATATATGTACGCACATAAGCGAACCCATAGCACTCATAGGAAATAAAAGAGCAAGCAACGGGATTATGAAAGGCGTTTGTAGTAGTCTACTTCGCGCACGACTGCGAAAAAGCCACGGAAACAATGGTCTTTTCCAAAAAATACGATTGCGAAGGGTAAAATATGTGAAGAAGAAAGAAGGGAGTCGAAGCGCGAGCGTGATAAGAAAAGAAAAGAGTATCGCCAGGGTCCACTATAATGACTAAGCGAACTGGTTTTCCACCCTGGAGTTCATGAACGAATGCTTGGAACTCCAAACCATATCAACCCTCAGCTGTCTGCATTTATTTTTGGTTATACAGAATAAATAAATCTAACCGCTGTCGTTCAAAATATTGAATCGGATGGTGTATAAAAATGCTCGTAGCCTAAGCTTGTTCAGAATAGCAGCAGACCGTTGTTGAAGGTACACCAAGCACGCCGAGTCCAGACTTTCACTTGACAGGGTGTAAACGAAGCGTCGGCTGTTTCCTACGTGGAATTATTCTGCATTGGCCCGGGTCTGAATAAGATTTATACAGCAAAGGGGGATGTGGTAAGATGAATTCTTCTAGACAGTAGGATAACCCGTCTTAGTCGTGAATTAGAAGACATCCCCGATTGTTTAGAACCTACAGGTACCAACTGTAGGTGCATGAACGATAGACTCGATACCACACAATTAGTGTTTTCAGCCCTTTGAATGATAGCAGGAGGTTTCAGTGATTTGAAGAACTTATCAATTGCACGACTGACGGATATAATGTTAGAGTCAGTTAGTAGCTGGCCGACAATTCGGACCCGAGTCCCCGGGACACCGCAGCCGTTGAAACGTCAAGTCGCCGGCTCCAGGGCATTTAGGTACTGGCACCCACTAAATCCCGCTGAAAGTCAGCAGAGCCCCAGCTGACGTGCCGTCCACTCGACGCCAACACCAGGGAGAGCCACTCTGTCAGGTATTCTGTTCCTATACTGTACTGTGCCGACACGAACCTACATCCTGCATCTATATCGCGTATTGACCCCCGGCGCTAGGATTATCTGCACGACATTGAACCTCTGGATGCTCGTAACTGGAGCATCCAAAGCTCACCATGTCTTCCGCTTCCGCCGTCGCAACGAATCTGACCCAGGCCACGAATTCAGGTGCGTGCAATCCCTACCCCTGCAATTGAGGTGGAAATGGAGATTCGAGAACGTGTCCTAACCATGGGGCTTCGCTTCCCACTCGTGCAGGGTCGTCCAAGAAGAAGAACAACAAGAAGAAGAAGAACGCAAACAAGAACAAGGCTCCCGAGCAACTTGAGACTTCTGAGCCTCAACAGGGTTCAGATAAAGATACCATCGAAGACGAGCCTGAGACACCAACACAGCTTGTACGTAGTAATGACGCTTCCCATATCATGCAATTGCGCGTGCGCTGACATGCATCACCAATATAGGAGACGCCAATCGATGCAGACGAACACGTAAACGAAGAACCTCCTGTTCAAAGCAACGGGCATGCCTTAGAGCCCAAGGAAAAGAGCAACGGGCTCACACCCCCTCCGGTTGACGGTCAAAAAGAAAAGCCCGACGATTCAGACACCTCTGCCAAGTTAGAAGCCATGAGCCAGGAACGAGAGGCCTTGCGGGCCGAGGTCGAACAGCTACGGAAGCAGCTAGAGAGTATCCAGGAATCCCACAGCAACGAAGTCACACAGCTCAAAAGCGATCTGGAAGAGAGCAATGTCGCCAAGGAGAACGCCGAGGAGGAATACCAGACCCTTCTCGGTCGTGTTGAGAAGATCAAGCAGACGCTGAGTGACAGATTCAAGCGCGACAAGGCAGATCTCGAAGAGAGTAAAGAGCGCATAGAAGAGCTCGAGGCAGAGAACGAGGAGCTCAGGAATACTGCTGTGTCATCTGGAGATGATGTCAGCAAGCTAAAGGAGGAGCTACAAGATGCGACCAGGGAACTCAACACCCTCAGGAGTCGAAACAATCTATCAGCACAGAACTGGAGCAAGGAGAAGGAAGAGTTGATCCGACATGTTCAACATCTTAAAGAGGAGATGGAGACGACCGCAAACGCTATGGGCGAGTGGGAGGTCATCGCCATGGAAGAGCGGTCCATCAAGGAGAGCTTGGTTGACAAGGTTTCAGAACTGGAAGAACAAGTTGCTGTCCTGCGACAGAACTACGAAAACGCTACCGCGGACCGAGATAGCCAGATGACCCTCATCGATAACTTGCAGAACGCTCTTCGCGAGATTCAAGATGCCCGCAAGAAGGAGCTTCGTGACATGGTCGAGACGACCGAGGCGCAGGTCCAAGGCCTTAAGAAACAGGTGCAGGAAGCCGAGGCCCGCGCCAAAGAAGCTGAAGCAGCCAAGCAAACCCTTACACAGGAGCTTGAGCGGACAGCACCTTACGAGAAGGAAGTCAAGGAGAAGAACCTTCTGATCGGGAAGCTAAGGCATGAGGCTATTGTGTTGAACGACCACTTGACTAAGGCACTACGATACCTCAAGAAGACCAAGCCAGAAGACAATGTCGACAGGTATGCTCGCACAGATTTAACTATCAAGACTCATGCTGACCACAAACAGACAAATTGTCACTAACCACCTCCTACACTTCCTCACCCTGGATCGTGGTGACGCCAAGCGTTTCCAGGTTCTTCAAGTCATGGCCGGCTATCTCAACTGGACCGACGAACAGCGAGAGCAAGCTGGTCTCGCCCGCCCAGGCACCTCGACCAATTCTCTCCGCCTACCCATGTCACCATTTACACGCACACCAAGCTCGCCGTCTCTTAATGCTGATCTATTCGCTGAGTCTTCGTCTGCAAAAGACAAGGAGTCGTTATCTGAGCTATGGGCAAATTTTCTGGAACGTAGCGCACAAGAGGGCACACTGGAAACACCAAGTAGGAAAGGTAGCACAAGCAGTGCAACTACTGGGCCAGTAAGACCGGAGTCTACGAGGCCGGATTCTAAGAGTTAATGTTGAATGTTGGAGTTTTGATATGTTGCACTAAATGAGACGTGAGGAGTGGACGCAGTGCATGTTTCAGGGGGTTGAGAAGAGAGGGACATAGCACTCGACGTTGTGACAAGAGAAAGGACGAGATATGGTTTTCATGGTTATCGAGGCCAGGTTTTCACGGCCATAGAACTCTATGTACGAACAGCTGTTTTAAAGCAAGGTTTGGGATATTACGCAGCGGGACAGATTAGTTTCGACCATCGTCCGCCGTCTCTGCGTGCAAGGACTGCAATACATTCTGTGCATATCCCTCGGCGTCTCTGGTGATGCTTCCAACGTCAATGCGATTGCTCAACGCATCGTTGACTCCCTCTACAACCTCCCTCTCCTCCATGACCTCGCCCATAAGACGCACTTCGTGGCTCCAGTAGGCATGGCTGCGCGATCGAAGATCTTCGTCGCGCAGCGCCGTGTTCTTAACGATGCCGAGTGCGCTTAGCTTACTCTTAACGATAAGGAGGGCACGAGAAGTTGCCTCGATGCGCTCCACGGGTGAAGGAGGCTCGACGAAGGCACGATTCGTGGCGGACACATATATAAGCCAACCTAGGGCTGTGTCGAAAGCCGCAAGGGTAACAAGACGCGCAACTCGGGCAGTCCAGTAGAAGAAGTCAACTTCCGGAAGACGCAGAGCACGGGCGTTGGCTTGGTAGTTGTAAGAGTTGACAAAGTAGATATCGAGGGCTGCAATGACACCAGCGGCCATGGTAGCCTTTGGTCGCCATTGGGCGCCAGCTCGGCCTGTGAAAGTAGGGCTTGTAACAAAAGCAACCGCAAAGAGGTTGGCGATATGAGGCCACAGGAGCTGTGGAAGAGCATAGTTGAAGAACGTCTTTGGTTCCTCTGAGGTACAGAACGGACAGTTGGCCAGCACTTCAGGGCCATATTGCAGATACAGCAATCGACTCTCCAGGTTGACGAACCTGCCTCTCAGCGCCTCATCCTGCTTCGTGAGGACGTTATCAGGTCTTCCGACCGCAACTCGGTTGAACAAGACATCGACGGGGATCTGTAGACGGCTCTGTGTCCCGAGGAATAAGTTCTCCGGTGCAAAGGGCGGTAGAGTTTGGACGATGTAACCGATCACTAAGAAGGCGAGAAGGGCGAGCGCAACACGGACTCGAGGCGGGACGGGAATTATAGGTACATGGCGTGCGTGGGTGGACGCGCGAACGGAGCGATAGTACGATATAGCCTTTGGTATAAGCATAGGACCAAAGAAGATAACAAGGGAACGGAGACTGGTCAAAGTTAGATATTGTACACGGTGCAGTATAAGTGGTCGCCGAGGACACAGAACCACAAAGATGGGTGGTAAAGGCTATAGGATGACTTACGAGTCCCAAGGAATCGCCATGACGGCGAATATCGGACCGAACTGGTCAGGTTTCTTCGTTGGTTATGGGAGGTTCAGGTTGAACACGGTTGTTACAAGTCGAGACGAGGCTGAACGACGTCAGTTCAGGAACAGCTTCGCTAAGGCAAAGGTGGCGCCAAGAGCGTCCTCGGCCAATGTGGGGACCTGGGCTTTGGTGGGGCCGGCATGTCTTTTCCAACGTAAAACCGCCAATTTTTTCCTCTCTTGTTAACATCTTTTTTCTTCTTCATCTCATTCACTCCTCTTCCTCCTTTGTTCGACACCCACACGATCCTAACTATAGCTCAATAGCGCAATATTATGGCTTTCGCGCCGTTATCACAGCCTCCCTCTCCCGTGACCAGATTCAGATACTCATGTATTGTTGGCACTTTCGAAGCTTTGGCGATCTCTCCATGGTCGCGAGAGTCAAAAAGTAGCCTAGATTAAGCCCCAAATACCCTGCCAAGGGTTATTCTTTGTCGTGTTACAAAGTCCCAGCTTCGGCAATGAGGAACTTTGCGTCAAATTTTATCTAAGAGATACATCCCCAATCGTAGTCAGGCTTTTTGCTTGTAAAGAAATGCATATTTTTACTATGTGCGCGCGAACTAGCTATCCACAAATGCTATTTGCCTATGACTTCTTTTTCTCCTGCGCGGCGACCTTCTGGGCCGCGACAGGTGCCTCCTTGGCCTGCTTCACGTTGAGGAGCAGTCCAGCAATGCCAACAATCAAGTCGCTAAGGAGAGCGATAACTCCAGTGCATGCCAGCTGCCATGAGGCAATGCTAACGCTTCCGATGGGAGCGCGAGGAAAGGACAGGATCCATTCCGCGTAGTAAGGGAACCAGCCGTGGGGCAGCCAGAACATGGGCTCGGTGGCATACCAGAAGGGCAGGAAGTATTGCGGCGCGCGGGTGACGACGATGCGAAGAACGGTGAGGACCCTATCGAAGTTGGATCGTGCCGCCTCGGTAGTTTTCTCTGCAGTAAGCATGTGTCAGCTGTCTCCTTGATTCTCTTGCTATTTTGTAGAGTGTGAAACGTACTGCTCTTCTCTAGCTGGTCGAGAAGCTTGTCATGCTGCCGACGCAGCTTTGCCCATCTTGCAAATTCATCCTGACTGCTTGTAGCGTTCAGGTCCCGTCGGACTTTGAGGTAATCGGCCTGGATCTTGCGCTGCTCGCCGGCAGCCTTTGCCGTCGGGATGGGGAGGAAGTTGATCAGGGTCCAGAGCTTCTTCAGTCAGCAGCTGTCGCTAGAGTATGGATTAGGTTGTAAGTGACGCACCAGATTGTTGATTGCGGTAGCTCCAATCGTGTTGACTAGGTTGACGACAACTTCGACAACGAAGACGCTGAGCATGAGAGAGGCCATCTTTGCGGATGGGAGGGTGAGTAGCGGCGGGAGAATGGACGGATGGTTTCTGTGCACACTCGGTGGGTGTTCGGGTCCTGCGCCAACTTGTGCTCGTGATGATAATGGTGATGTTGGTTTCGGTGGTTCTGTCAAACGTGGTCAAGCCATGTCATAGCCCCGACACCTGCATGGAGCTCCATTCAACCCCTCCACAACATGCTAGCTCTTTGAAACTTACCCTATACTTTGCAACTTCCCTCTTACTGCTTCATCCCTCATTATATCCAATGTCGCGAGCGCTTGACAAGAGCCTGAAAGAGTCTCTTAAGCATGGCGACCATCAATCTGTGTTTTTAGAAATCTCGGGTGTTCTTACAGAGGCTTCAGGGGAGCTTCTTGAGATTGAGTTGCTGGAGAAGAGCCATACGCTGGATCCCAGTTCTGTTGTCCTGCGAGACAACAACGCTGTCGCTATTCCAAAACTACGGCTTGTGCAAGCATTCGTAATGGCACATAAACTCCTCCAGCGGTTGTCTGCTGGCAGTCAAGGTATCTCACAGAACGAGATATTGAGATCAACAGCAGTCATCCTCTTGATGGATCCTGAGCATTTGACCGCTGCCAACATGAGAAAGAGACTCATCACAAACAAGTTGAATGACCAGAATCTCGAAGACATAATGCAGCTCGAGAAGCGTTTAGTGGATAGCTTATTGACTAGTCGACTCCATCGACATACAAAGTCGCCAACATTATGGAACCACCGCCGGTGGCTGATGGAGCAACTCCGTCTCCGAGGCACAGCGGTTACAATCGAGGATGACCTCGCAAGAATCATCATGATATCGGGTGAACGACATCCACGAAACTACTACGCCTGGTGCCACGCTAGGTACCTGATCAACACCTTCATACTACCATCGCCAAGTGCTGGAGAAATTATACCACGCATGATCACCGCAATGCTAAAGTGGTGTTTCGCACATCATAATGATATATCAGGCTGGCAATTCTTAATATACCTACTCGACAACCAACCTACTGAAACATCCCCCGTCTTCCGCGAAACATTGAAGCTTGCAGGCTCATTCAAGTGGCGCAACGAGTCTGTTTGGTGCTTTCTCCGACATGTTGCTGCACGGGGAGCTACCAACGCCGACATGGAGGAATATGAGAGTTTGCGAAGGACACTTTGGGAGAGCGCTGCCAATGATGGTATCGAGAGACGGACACTCGAGAGAGCGGAACAATGGCTCATGGTCAGCCAAGGGACGGTGACGGGATCTTGAACGGAAACGGAGTTACCAATGCTGAGACTGAAACCTGCGGGTTGCCTCACGGTTCTCGTTCGGATACAGACATTGGAAAGGAATAATTCGGCCTTAGAGACCAAGTCCATCTGATAATCTCGGTTCATATGTTCAAATGACGATCTGCCGTTAATCCAACAACTACGTCTGATGATTGCTCCACGGCTAGTAACCTATCACAATCTCACGTACTTCTTATCAGAGGCAGTAATATGCATTGAAATTGAGCTCTACCGTGATCGACACGATCCGAACTGATAGCGCTGTAACTAGCCAGGGTCAAAATTAAACATCTCGGGAAGCATTGGCGGGATCATGCAATTGTTTCAAGAGTGAGCTAGACAGTACTTGGACAATGGAGCTATTTAGATTGGGCAAGCCATGAAGTCATAGAGTTCTGTGGAACAATTTAAGTGCGGCCGCATGATCATTAAGAAGCTTGGCATCAAGGTAGTGCAACGCCGAGTCCAAACTCCTCCGTGCTGATGACATTCTTGAGAGAGGAGTGCAATGCTATGAGAGCTGGACTATAGGCATAACTAGACAAGGAATATGAAACACGAAATATAACTTCACATCTCCGTTATTAGGAAGACGATATAAGAGTGCACAGCTGTTGACTTGAAGGAAGGGACCTGAAACCAATGCAACGACATCTTCTGCAGTACCCGTATTGCTGCTTTCAGACCATATCCACATGCATTGCATCGACCCTGAAAGATACGATCAAGCCATAGCTCCTAAACTCGGGGATCGAGAGGAAAAAAGAAAACTGGAGTAAGCTGTGAGAGTTTTGAGGCTCCAAGGGCTCACAGTAGTGTCAGGGGCAAGTCAAGTCAGTAGCTAACGTTAACCAGTAAAGTGGCGCCGCTGTTTGACGCGCAATAAACACGAGGGCACCTGCTTATGCTTTGAGTCAGTTGAGGAAACAAAAACTTGTGCTTGACGATCCAATGATAACGAGTCAAGAGATGTCAGACTGATATCGATATCCCCTAAACTTGCAACACTGACCACAGGATTACCGCCAGGGCATTATGCTTCAACTCCGTGGCCATGCAGCTTGATACCAAAACGGAATTGACATGTTGCTCTGGCTGTAATGACAGTTTGGCCGATCAAGCTCCGCGGTTACGACTGTCATGGCTAGATCTAGTCAACCTATTGCCAAAGAGACCTGATATCTGATGTTAGTACCTTCGTAGGTAACTTGGCTTTTCTTTCACGTTATTCAGGATCAAGACATTGAATGTCGGATCAGGCAGGGGAATCAACATGTGAACCACATCACAGAACGCGTGTATCGTTTTCACCCTGTGACACCATCCACAGCTTAAAACGCCTGGACGAATAAGTGAGTGCCACTATATGCAGATCTTAGGGTGCGATTATAAGCCTAACGCATCCGCGCCCGTATGCACGTTAAACTTTATCGTCTCAGGGGCAGAGGCCAAACCTTGTCTCGGGAGATTTTCGACGAACTGAAAGCAGCAACTCTTGACAGTAACGTCGTGGCCACATATTAGATGATAGAATAAAGGCATATGAAAAAGAGAACAAGCATCTTTTCGGCCGATATCTCTCGTCCATGGAATGTCCACATTTCAAGGCCAAGGTCAAGGTCAAGGTTCAGATCCACCGTAAACAACCTGAACGGCGAACGCTTCGACCCCTCCAAGCGGCTACGGACAACGGGCCACTCAGAGGCTTACGACCCCTGAGCCTAACAGAGATGAACACGCGGTGGGCAGCCACTGATGGGCAGAGCTGCACCCAGATATCACTGAAGAATGGCGGGTCTACTGCACGTCTTATTGCCTTATTCCCCTGGCATGCCAGTCGGTGGAGACCTTTTTTTACTGCGTCTTTCCTTTGTTGTTTGTTTTCAGGTGCTCAAAGAGCCGTCTTCCAGGCATGCCCGACGCCTGATTCAGCCCGAGAGATGACGAGTGACTTGATCTGCAGGTACTGGAGCCAAGATATGGTCCCAATTAGGGTCTGCTCTAGCTTAGCTTTGGATCTAGACTCAGGGTTGGCGCTGGGAGAGATGAAAGAGGTGCCATAATTGTTCTTCTAAAGCTACACCATTGACATAATGTGTCTATTTTGGCACCTCCCAATCTCTACTGTTCGCCTGCCTAAATGGGACCACATCTTTGGTATAGGAAGACTACAGCACTATCAAGTCACTCGTAACCCCCTGTGCTTTGCCTTGACTTGGCTCGGCTTGGCCTGCCTGCCTTGCTTTGACCTGTCTTGAACCTCCACTCTCCCATGCTTACCCACCACTTCCCGTCACTCACTGACTCCCTCCACCTCCACCTCCGCCCTCTTCCATACAGACGTCTACCTCTCTTCTCTACTGTACCTATACCTTAATTCGTAATAATTTCCTCCCTCCTTGATCATCTCTCGGCTTGGTCTTTTTTCCTTTTTGCTTCGTTCCCTCGTCTGTTGCATCTTCCATTTCTTTGTTGAATCAGTTCCTCTTTGTCTTCTTCAGGACGAGCTCTCCCCACCTGATCGATTACTCCAACTTCCGAGCACATCCCAGCCCTCAAAGAAAGACTTGAACGCCCTGTTCCAAAAGAGAGACTCGAATTGGTCTCACTGTAACCAAGCCACTTCCATTGTTCGGCTTGTGTCTGTGTCTTGCATCCTCGCTTGTCCTTCAAACTTGCGTCTGGTTGTCATTGGCATCTTTACTGTGCCGTTGTGTTTCCAATGCTGGGCTCATAATTCTAATCCTTTAATACATCTCGCCATCTTTGGCTCAAGAGGCTTCGCCTCAATATTGTCGTTCATCTCCAGCTCTGGCCAGGTTCCGTCTTCATTGACCGGACGCGTTTGAGACAAGCTGTGACGAGTTGTTCCAATTGACATACGCATTGGTCTTGTTCCATCCTTGCTCGATCCAAGCCAGTTCACGGTGACATCGATCACTCCAGTTCCAAATACGACACGTGCCCAAGAGATTTTGGTTGTTCACATCTCAACTCAGTTCCAATATGCGTCCTGGAGCCCTACTGGCGCAGTTGGCATTTGCCTCATCTGCCAATGCATTCTATCCTTATAATCCGAGTTGGCGGATCGATATAGGTCAAAGGAGAATGGGACGGAGTACCAGGAGTGTTGGCAATGGCGGTGGTATGCGTATGGACATCAAGCAGAGATCACCTCAGGTTTGTTTCTCCGGAGAATTGCCACTCAGCCCCTGTGTTAACCATTTCACTGCAGTCTAGCCAGCCGATATCAGAGAGAGCAGCCCACGAAGCAGCACGATTAATCGCCAAGTACACCGGAGGAGATGTCCCAGGCGGCAGTGCGCTGGCCAAGCGCGATAACGAGTACGATGTCATGGAGGCTTCAAAATCGACCATGAAGCACACCCAGGGTGTCGACCAGGACGGTACCGACTATTCGTACTTCATTGAGGTTGAAGTTGGATCAGAGAAGAAGCCATTGTATATGCTTATCGACACTGGTGCTGGCTCAAGTTGGGTTATGGGCACTTCTTGTACCAGCAAAGCGTGTTCGATGCACAACACATTTGGTCCCGACGACTCAGACTCACTCGAAATCTCAAAGAGTTCCTTCAATATCGCATACGGCTCTGGAAAGGTCTCTGGTACTTGGGCAACCGATACAATCACGGTGGCGGGCATGAGCATCGAATATCAGTTTGGACTCACAGACACAACGTCGGACCAGTTTCTTCAATTCGCCTTTGATGGTATTCTTGGGCTTGCGATAAACAAGGGCTCTAACAACAACTTCCTTAATGCCTTGGCCAAGTCTGAGGAAGTCGACAAGAACATTTTCTGCGTTGCTCTGAACCGTGCGGATGATGGCACGAACCAAGGCGAGATTAGCTTTGGCTCACCGAATCCTGACAAGTACACTGGCAAAATTTCATACACAACTATAGGCGAAGACAATGATTGGGCCATCGAGATGGACGACATGGGCTACAACGGCAAGAAGGCAGATGTTGGTGGGCTTCGCAGCTTCATTGATACTGGAACCTCCTTCATGTTTGGGTCCCCAGACAATGTCAAGAAGGTCCACGCTCTTATCGAGGGAGCCGAGAGCAGCGACGGCACCACGTATACTGTCCCTTGTGACAGCAACGGCAACTTGACCATCGCGTTCTCCGGAGTTGACTACGTTATCTCGCCAAAGGACTGGATTTCCCCCCCTAATAAGGAGGGGAAATGTACCAGCAACCTCTACGGTTTTGAGGTCGTCAAAGGAGCATGGCTCCTGGGTGATACCTTTATCAAGAACGTCTACGCCGTCTTTGATGCGGACGAGCGCCGCATTGGTGAGTAAAAAACAACCCAAATTGATTAATTATTGCTAATAAGAACAGGCTTTGCTGCCAGCGCTATTACTAATGGCTCCAGCGATGACGAAGACGAGGGTAGCTCTTCAACAAAGACCAAGAGCTCCAGTAAACCCACCAAGACGTCTGATGATTCTGAAGAGACTGGCATCACCACAACCTCCGACTCGAAGGCGACTGCACCACCGGATATGGGTCTGGGCAAAGAATCTGTCTCATCCGGCACTGCTACTGCCGACTCCAGCGAGGCAAGCGAGACAAAAGACTCGTCTGCACCCGCAGGGCTATTATCCCAAGCTCGCTTCACATTCATTTTCTGTATAGTACCATTTTTCGCCCTCCTGGCTTAGAAGAAGTCAGACGAGCGGCACTACATTCTTTTAATACCCAATACATTCGCTGGAGACGCGGAGAGACGCGCATACATACCCTCAGAGCTTTATATAGAGCACGAACAGATCGTGCGAGGAATTCAGGGGCAGACAGCTCACTGAGCATGGAATAGAACGATGTGGCGAGACGATCGCTACAATGATACCCCGTCCAAGGGGGGAGAATATGACGGGTTTTAACAAATGGCCACTGAAGTCATGCTACAAGTATTTTTATTCGAGATAGACCATGCGCCTCAATAGAAGTGTTGGATGGACAGATGCTATTCTTGTGATACTGCTGATTATTGAAGACACGCTGCAAGAGAATTAGTGATTGTGAAATGCTATAGAGCATAGTGAAGGCTCATGGACAGGACTGTCGGTAAAGGCTCCAGCCTGGCCGTTGAAAAGGAGAGTGTAAATTGGACCCCTATTTTTTGTGTACCCGGTTTTGGAAGGGTCTTCGAGTTTGCAGCAGCTTCTATAACAGATCGATAGCAACGTACATGCAGTCAAAGAGAGCCGTTGGACTTGCCATGTAACTAGGGTTAGAATAGCAAACAAACACGCTCAATAGAAGCCTCAACTCTTTATTTGATACATCCTGTCGTCGTCTTGGAATGATCCGTGCCCCTGCATACGCCTAGACACAATTAGTGGACGATTCCAGCACCGAGGGCCCGATTTCACAAGGGGCAATGCGCCAATCCTAGCGCGTATCATGCTGCAAGTGACGCTAATGCTGCCTATCCTTGCTTATCTGGGGGAAGGACAGACAACCTCCCAATAGCTAAGGTCCTGAGGTACGCTTCCATTGACACAAGGAGACTGGACCTTTTACAGCTTACAACCACCAAACCATTGTATCCTTTGCAACTGTCGGTCTTTTTCCTACGCCGTCCCCTTTAATATTTATCTGTTTTCCCACTTACATACGAGCGAGCCGAATATACAAGAGTCCGTCTCCTGGGGAAAATGTGCACGCAATATCTCGTTGCTGCTCCCCTTCGACAATGACGCACGCCAGGAACGATGGCTCCCCGAACCCGCATGGCGAAGACCGCGGTCTCCTATCACACGGGAACGACTACGATGACGACTACTTTGGCGTAGGCGAAGATGATTATAGCAGCGGCAGTGGCAGCGCCGACATGGGAAAGGCTTCGGGCAAGGTCGACGCAGATGGCAATGGTCAGCCTCGAACGCCCGGCCGCGTGCGCTTTGACTTGACGCCCGAGATTGTCGGTGTTAGCAACGGCGAACGTTTCGGCGGGTTCACGGATCGAGACAGACGCTCTTCGGACGATGGATACTTCGACGTGGAGGAGGCGACAAGTCCGGCGCGGGCGCATCGTGTACCGCTCCTGACCGACATCGAGGCGCCGAGCGTGGCTCTCGCCAACTCAATGGGCGATCCTTCTGAACAAGCAGAGCACGAGATGAACCGACCCAAGTCAGGACTCAAGTCTGCCTTCATGAATATGGCCAACTCCATCATTGGCGCGGGTATCATCGGCCAGCCGTACGCCGTGCGCCAGGCCGGTCTTGTCGGCGGCATCCTGCTGCTGGTCGGCTTAACGGTTGTAGTCGACTGGACGATCTGTCTTATTGTCATCAACAGCAAGCTCAGTGGGACAAGCCACTTCCAAGGAACAGTTGAGCACTGCTTTGGGCACTCGGGGTTGATTGCCATCAGTATTGCGCAATGGGTGTTTGCGTTTGGTGGAATGGTCGCATATGGTGTTATTGTTGGCGATACGATTCCTCATGTCCTTGTTGCTGTGTGGCCCAACCTATCAAATGTGCCTGTGATAGGTCTTTTGGCGAATCGACAGGTTGCGATTGCGGTGTTTGTGCTAGGAATTGGGTTCCCGTTGACTCTATATCGGGATATTTCAAAGGTGAGAATCATAAGGATGGATAGCACTGATTTGCAACGGCTGTCGTAACGAAAACACAAACTAATGGATCGCGTGTAGTTGGCCAAAGCAAGCACGTTTGCACTCGTTGGTATGGTGGTTATTGTCATTACCATACTCGTACAAGGCGTCTTGACACCCTCGTCAGAACGAGGCTCTTTTAGCCCGTCTCTCCTTCTTTTCAACGGCGGGTTCTTCCAGGCGATTGGTGTCATCTCATTCGGTATGCTGTTCTTACCCAACCCCTGAGTTCACTCAGATCTTACGAAGTCGTTTACTGATCTATACAGCCTTTGTCTGCCATCACAACTCACTCCTGATTTACGGATCTCTCAAGACACCTACCATTGACAACTTTTCTCGAGTTACTCATTACTCGACTGGTGTATCGATGGTGTTCTGTCTCGTCCTTGCTCTGGGCGGTTTCCTTACCTTTGGCGACAAGACGCTAGGCAATGTCCTCAATAACTTTCCTGCCGACAATATCATGGTTAATATTGCACGTCTTTGTTTTGGTCTCAACATGCTCACCACGCTGCCCCTGGAGGCGTTTGTCTGCCGTGAGGTGATGTTGACGTACTTCTTCCCGGACGAGCCCTTCAACATGAACCGTCACCTCCTTTTCAGCACGAGCATTGTTGTTGCAGCTCTGATACTGAGTCTGGTGACATGTGATCTCGGTGCCGTGTTTGAGCTTGTGGGAGCGACAAGTGCAGTGGCTATGGCTTATATCCTGCCTCCGCTGTGTTACATCAAGTTGACGACACGGAGCTGGCGGACATACATGGCGGGTGCGGTGGTGGCATTTGGCATGGTGGTTATGGTCATTAGTGTGATCCAGGCGGTGCAAAAGATGGTAAACAGTGAGTCTCCTAGTTATCCCTCGTGGAGATCCTCTTGATGAGAATGTCTATGGACAAGCTTAGGAACACGGACTGACACTTTCACAGGCAAAGATGGACCGGCGCAGTGTGCATAAAGCCCGATGACTTGAAGGCTCAAGACAAGGATTGCTTTGTTTTTTTTACTTTCCCTCATATTACACAACATTATAACATAACGAAGCATCAACAGACATAGACCTCACTGGAATAGCGGACGTGTAAGATAGTGTGCCGGGAGGCATGCGTAATTGTGAAGAGACACATTTACCATGTTCAAAAGGCGGATGGTGATTTGGCTGAATATTTAAGCAAGATACGTAAAAGAAGAATATGTGCTGTATATAGGAGTTGTTGGCATGGCGTGATATACGCTTTCTGAATTGTAGACACTTTTGAAGCTGTTCTGGAAGACATGCTTGCGGTTCCTTGCTTTTACTGCTGAGACTGGTGAGATCAAGTCTTATCATTTAGACTTTCTTTGTTCGTCACTCCCGTTACATCACCGAGACCGTCTCCATTCACCGCCGAAGCCATTATGAGCTGTTTCTCAAACGATCCTACACATTCTCCACCCGCCTTGAAGAAGACTTGTTCAACCTCCACGGACAAGCCATCAGCCCTTATCAGGAACAAGCAAGCATCCATACAATATGCCACGTTGTGACCGATCTGAACCTCACAGCAAGTGGAGCAACAAAGTTAAGGAAGCTTCACAGGCGGAATGGAGGGGGTCACACACCCAATATCATTCGGACGAATCGCACGAGGGGGTAAAACAAAGCAGAAGCCCGCTATTTGCGCCGAGAGACCCCGCTTCGGGGGGACATAGCTACGTAAATCTCGTGTGAGGAAGGATGATTTGGGTTGAATGGATTGTTTGATGGATAAAGTATATATATATATTTCCCCCTCTTTCTTTTTCTCACCTCCTCGTCTAGCTCTGATCAAACTTTACTTCACAACTCCACTTCTTGTATCACATACGCAACACTCTCGATATCTTAGCCAAGATGCAGCCTCTCGTCAACCAACACGACAACACCTGCCCCAAGTGCAACGCCGCCATCGAAGGCGCTGGCAAGACTTGCGGTAGCTGCGGTGCTGTATGTTTCCATTCTCCCCCCCCTCTCTGACTCCTGGCAAGATGCACTGACTTCTTATAGCACTGCCCCGTCTAACCTTCGCCGCAATGAGATAACGAAGCAGATTCACGATGGCATGATGAGACGAGACGAGACGAGTTGAGGGGTTATTCATATTGGTGTTAGGAATGTACATCACGGAGGGTGATTTGGGTTTGGTCGGACGTTGTGACGAGGCCGCTGCTTGATAGCGTCACTCTTTTTTGAGCGGTTGATATTGGGTCTGCCTATGCGTTGGGTGGTACTATGCAGTAGAGAATACACTCGCTCTCTTGTTCCCTCTTCAATTCTTTCAGATGAGGACATCAGGCCGAAACCCACCTCTATCTAACTGCCCCTTCATAAACGAAGTGGCTTACTCGCCTTGACTAAACCAAGCCACTCGCTCATGCTGTCTAATCTCAACCACTGCACATTGGCAGTTCATGACCAAGACCCCCATGCTTGGTGATTGATGGGATTACATCGCCCGTATCACCAAAGCCTAATAAATAGGCTCGGCGTCGATCAGAGGGTCTAGCATGGGATGGGGGCCACATGACTAGACATTGGCACGTGGATGCATTGTCTTTGATAAGACCAGCCAA
The DNA here is from genome assembly GCA_012977755.1 of Fusarium nurragi. NCBI lineage: Eukaryota > Fungi > Ascomycota > Sordariomycetes > Hypocreales > Nectriaceae > Fusarium > Fusarium nurragi. Next base: position 7,020 of record JAALXI010000352.1, on the reverse strand, counting down.
TATACGGATACCAAGACGGATAAGCATCGATTGGTAGACGATAGCTGGTAGTTTCGTGTATCCTGACAACTCAGAGCCGAACAAGCTTGGTGCAATTAAAGTAGAGACACAGTGTAAAAGAAAAGTATGCAGTCACTTCACATGGCAGATAGACGTGATATACAAAAAAACAAGAGATTAAACAGGCAGGCCCTACGCAATAGATGTCCCATCTCCATGGTCTAAGTAACGGTCTCGAGGCTCCAAGAGAAAAAACGAAAAGATTTACAGCATGGCCCGACTTGGTTCCCCAGCCGGACCCCATAACCACGCACAAGCAGACACAAACGCTCTTGCCGTAACCAGCCCACGGAGCCTCTCCTGGCCTCCTGACACATCTCCCGGGTGATTCCTCGTCTGTCAGCCTACACTGACAGCCTGGGCAGGAGAGCAAGGAACGAGAGCCACTCATCCTCCTCCTCGACAGTCCCCAACAAGAAAAAAGACATCTGGCCCACCTCCCCCGTGCGCGACACGCACATACATAAAACAAAGGTCTCGCTCGCCTGCCAGTGTGATAATAAAAAAGACGAGGTATCTGTCGGTAATAGCAACCTCCTGCGACATTCAGGAAGTCCAAGAAACCGTGGGCTCCGCCGACAAGAAAACCATCAATCCAGCGAGAAAGGTTGGCGCGTAGGCCGATGGACCAGACATGAGCGAGACGATATCAAACTCCAGATTCCGAGAAAACCGATGTATGTCGACAGCCGTAGCCTTCTTGGCTGCCGCGAACCCGTATCATTCGAACTGCTGGGGCCAAGTTGAGGTTGAACTGGAACGACAAAGGATTACAACGCAGGATCAAGCCACGACACGTGTGCGTGGGCTGCGCCTAGAGGGCTTCCATGGCGCCCTTTACAGAACAAGGCATTTCTTGTGCTTGCTGCCACGGGTGCTGCGCGACAGCAGAGCAGCGCGAGTAGCGTGCTCGAACACCTCACGGACACCCTCGTTGGTCTTGGCTGAGCACTCGAGGTACTTGTAGGCAGCGATCTTCTTGCGGACCTCCTCACCCTATCAATAATTGTTAGTATATGCTTTGACTTTGACATGTACTAAGCTGGCCAATCAAGTTCAATGAACTTGAATAGACGCTAGGCTGGGCATGGAGAATCGTACCTCCTCAGGGGAGACAGGCTTCTGGCTAGTCTTTCGGAGCTCCTCGATGATCTTCTGGTCGTATCGCAAATCCTTCTTGCAGCCGACGAGAATGATAGGGAGACCCTGGCAGAAGTGCAGAACCTCGGAGATCCACTGTAAAAGGGCACGTGTCAGCAAAGCTGTATAGGCAGTATCTGGCGACCAGTCTGGCAGATGAGGGCGAACAAACCTTCTCCTGGACGTTGTCGAGAGAGTCGGGAGAGTCAACAGCGAAGCAAATCAGGATGACGTGGGAGTCGGGGTAAGACAGAGGTCGAAGACGGTCGTAATCCTCCTGGCCAGCAGTATCCCATAGGGCGAGCTCGACGTGCTTGCCATCAACCTCGACATCGGCGACATAGTTCTCGAAAACGGTGGGGACGTAGACCTGAAGGTGGAATTGTCAACAAGCGATTCATTGCTGGTGATTCTTGTAATCGATAAGGATCTTCATCAAGCCGCATGACGAAGCATGCGATGGGTGAAAGACGTTAACGGTGTAAAGTCAATTCTTACCTCAGGGAAAGTGCCCTTGGAGAAAACACTGTAAAATGGATTAGCCTCCAGTTGATGACTTGATATAGGATAGCAATGGCGATGATGATAATGGAGATGGCGACAAAGGAAGTTGAGGTGAAGCAAGGGGCATCTGCGCCCATCACGGGGATGATGGAGCTGATTGCGTCAAACGATGCGAAGCGCTCAACTAGACATGAAGCCAAGAGCAATCGTCGTATCGCTCTCCTACTACAGACTTGATCTGCTTTTGGGAAGCGGGTGACGCCGACGCGGTGATTGAAAGGAATAGTGATGGGCGATGGGGACGTCGGTGTTGTGTCGTGAGAGAAGGCCAACTCACATCAACAAACAAGTTTTACCACAAGCACCATCGCCAACGATGACGAGCTTTCGGCGGATCTCAGCCATGGCTATTGATTAGATGTGTTTTGGGTGAAGAAGTTGAGAGAAATGGACGAATTTGCTGGCGTAGAGGCGAGCTTGATTGAGCTTGAGCTTGAGCTTGGGGAGATGGTGTAGGTTGTGAGTTTCGCGAAGAGCGGCGGCTGCGGGTCGATGGGGATGGGATAGAGAAAGAGGAGAGACGCGGCCAGAGACAGGAGCGTCAGAGGAAGAAGGGGCTTTGGTTTTGGGTGGAATAGGCTTGGGCTTGGTTTTTTTTCCCGCCAGGACAGCGACAGCACCGGGCCCAGGACAAGACAGGACTCGTGGACAGGATAGGACAGCGGACAAGCACAGGACAACAGGCAGCCAGGGTACAGGGCAGTCGATCGAACAAAAGGTACCTCTGAATGGGAGGCGCAAGGCTCTGAAAGCCAGGTACCGGGTATCTGAGGCGCTGGGGGTCGGGCAGGGTTGTTGACAAGCCGGGCTTTGTCAACCGCACTGTGTTTTGATAGTACCTACAGCAGCAGACAATGACAGCTGAAAGTACTAGACCAGGGTTCTGACTGTGAATCAGATCCAAGCTGGAGGATTAATTACGGGCAGGTATGCAGTGCTTGCCCTTCTACGTAGACTGATTGTAGCAATATCTTATTCTTCATGCTTTGTTAGCAAACCATAAATGAAGACTAATCACTACTACCAACTTCACCGACAAGCCTCCTGAATATCTTGCACTCAATCCAGGGATCAGAGTGGGCAAACGGTCCTGGCAACATTAATAGTAACAACTGAACGGCCAGGCTGCTGTTGTTGTTTGGACCTCTTCCTTTGTTGCTGGGGCTGCGAGCTGCTGGGGGCCTGGACTGCCCTGCTGATGATGAATGTTTCCCCTGGACTGGGCTGGGCTGGAAAAAGAAAGGCTCACTCCAGCCAGGTACTCCAATCCAATTACGTGGAAAAGCGCCCATCCTGAGGCAGCCAACGGCATGGCCCTGACTTTGGCTGATGAGTGGCAACAACCGCTAACACCGTCCCCTACCCCGATTGATTAGTGGAGTCAACGCACAGTGTGCGGAAACTGCGCGTCACAACCCTCACCCGCTATCTTCTAGGGAGGGAATTAACTGACCCAGTTTATCCATCTTACCGAGAGTGCTCCGCCAAACTTTCAGTGGCAGCTTTGGCGTCTGCAGATGCGCGGACGGCCCGTTATTTGTTGGTTTCCATGCATCGCTTGCGTTGCGTAGCCTGCCTTTGACCGTAAAAAGTAGGCTGCGTTGCGTTGCGTCGCCGTCCTTTTACGTGAGTCTGAAACAGGTCAGGAAAGCAATGAACAATGCCAGTGACAACGATGACGAGAAGAGATAAGGGCATCCAATGCTTGTTGATGAAGCAGTCACTAGCATTGGATGACAGAGAATACAGGTAGGTTTCCAGGGTCAACAACAAGGGTAACGGGGCTGGCCGTTGGTCGACAACAAGCCGGTTTCATTTGATTGAGGGACTGACGGTTGATGGACAATGGTACACTGCAGCAGTGAGATTATCTCTCTCTCAAGCTCAGTACCGATGCTGTCATCCCTCGCGGAGGTACTTACTCTCTGACTCTTTGCCGGTCTTCAGGAACCTTCCTTCTAATTAGCAGCCATCAACACCACGCTCTGCACAATTCCCATCGGTCTAACGTGCGCACCCAGCCCTTGGCCCACCAAAAGAGTCTTGATACCGCCTCGTTGTTGTCGTTGTTGGTTTTGGTTCCAGCTACTTAGTGCTCTACACATAATCTCATCCAGACACGATGGAACAATTTGGGCTCCATAGCTCCGAGGCTGAAACCGTGGCTCGGCTCATCATTTGAACAGGCACAAGATGAGGCTAATCAACAACCAGCCACCAGCCTCACACCCCGTGATCGAATTGGTTTCTGAAGGCACTGGAAACATGACATGACTCAGTTCTTAATGAAATGAATCTGGGTTGGGGAGATTTCCAGCTGGGATCCAGCGGCTACCACCAACAGAATTTGCTCCCCTCTAGCCGTCGTTGCATGGCGTGAGGATAGCTCCCATTCTTACTAGGCGTTTGATGTTTACAACCCTGATCTCGGCAAGTCACAGTCGATAATGAATGAATAATGCCCTATCTCCTTTACTGAACAACTGGGTGCGCATCCTCATGTCTCCACGTCATGGTTAATCAACACCATCTCTCCTCATAAGCATGAGACAATCTATGCAAAGTGAAGCTGGCACAAGCTTCTAACCCCTGGTCCGTCATGCAATGTGGCCGAGCCTTGGGCGGTGCCATCCCGTCTCACCAAAACCTAGAGCTACGGAGTGTCCAGTGAGGGGGCTTGCAGCGGACGGAAAAGTCCTACACTGCTCCAGAAGTGTAGGACTTTCTTCCGACCTCCCCTGGTCGTCCGAGTGTAAAGGACCCTGACTCTGCCTGATTGACCTAGGCGCTGCTGGCTGGGCTGTACGGATATACATCAAAGTTGCCACTCGTGAATGATGCGAGATAGTCATGATAAGCATATCCCAACTGACTCTTGTCTTATTATGTCCGCATTTCTGTGACCTTGACCGCCAAACACGTGCTGATCCCGTAGGTCATCTTCAGAGGCCTCTCACGAGGAATGGAACCCTACCTTATGTGACATGTGAGCTTATGGTATTCCTTTGACACGATCTGAACAATCCAGCGGCCAGGTCATAATTACTATGCCTTGGACTATTATTTTCCTAAAATGAGGTTTACTTTATAATGTCCATGTGTTGTTATCATCTGGCAGTAGCATAGAAAATGGATGGAAATAGTGGTTGAGATCAATAAAACTTTAGACACGTAAAGCCAAGCCGCTTCACAAAGCCATCCCTGGAGATCAATTAGGGTTATCTGATTTCACATACTTACAAGAGGATGCTTTGGTCGGACATGGCATGCATACTACGGAGTACTTGCGATCATATTCTGATCATTGAGCCCTCATACGGCATTTATCAATAACAGATCTCTCTCAGATTCACAGCACTCCCAGATTCAAGTAAGAAAGTTAATCATCAAAAGATATTATGGTGCTGGCTGGCAATGGATGGCATGAGGCTATCATGAGCATAGTGCGGGGTACAGTGCGGGATCACTACCCGCACACATCCAACTGCGGCTAATTCCGTTCCATGGTCGAGAATTTCCAGCTCGATCATCCACTCCACAACGAATTATCGTCACACCCAAGCGACAACTCGGCGCCAACAGCTTCATTCCGCTCAATGAGCTGCTAGAGCTTGCGAATCCCCTCAATAATACCCCGCAGCTCATTCTCCGCCATGCAGAAGCTCGCCAAGCGGGTCGCCCAGGCCCAGCGCCAGGCCGGCAAACGAGCCCAAAAGGCTGCCAAAACCGAAGAGATCAACTACAAGCTCCGAAACCGACAAGCCATCCGAGCGGCTGTTTCTGAGGTCCGACAGAATCTTCAAGATGCCCGCCGTGCTCGACAGGAGGATTGGGAGCTTGGTCCTATTGCCCCCAAACGTGATCTGGGATTCAATGGCTATGGCATGTTCACTGAGGGTGTGCGAACGGATTGGTCCAACTACGGTCTTTACAGACCACGACCAGAGGTCCTGCAGAAGAGATGTGGTTGGGCTGGCGGCGTGAAGCAGCTCAACCTCGCTGTTTCAGACCGTGTGGTTATCATGGATGGACCGGACAAGGGCAAGATTGATCGCATCAAGTCAATCAATGTCCAAGCAGGACTTGTGACTCTTGAAACCTACCACCGGGTAAGCATGGTGCTTTGGTGACACCTTGCCAGAAACTAACTGATCGTAGGCTATCTCCGCCGGTATGTTTGGAAATGACAGTCGCTCTCAGCCTATGCCCATTTCAATTGGTTCAATCCGCCTCGTATATCCTATCGCCAACCCCGAAACCGGAGTAACAAGAGATGTTATTATTCACGAACTCAAGGCCATCCCCCCGAACATGAAGTCCCCCAACATGACTCTCGAGCGATGGGAGCACGGAAACAAGTGGGATCGAATCGTCCCTGGAATCAATGTCATCATCCCCTGGCCCGAGGTGGAGGCCCCTGAATATGAAACATATGAAGGCGATTCTATTCGAGAGACTGTTGAGGATCGAACCTTTTACTACAACCTGCTATCTCCTCCCATGCCCGAGACTGTTATCGACGAGTTGCGAAACAAGTTCTCCAAGTTCCGAACACGCCACGAGGAGTGGTACGTGCAACAGAAGGAGGCGGAGGCAACTGCAACGGTGGCTCGACAGGAGTCTGTCCAGTCTATGATGACTCCTTTGCAAGAGTTCCATGCCCTGCAGCGGGAGAAGCACGCCGAAGAGGGCGAGCCCGAGCTCAGCGAGGAGATGCTGGAGAAGCTTGGTGCTATTATTGCTCAAAGGAAGGAGGCCGCTCTCAAGAAGGCCGGTGTGTCAGAAGTGGTGGCTGCGGATGCTTCGATACCCCCTTCACCTCCAACACCTCCAACTCAATGAGCGAAAGGAGTAGACAACGTGAGGTGGAGAATTGGATAGTGGAGGGTGTACCAGGAGTGGTACCAATAACGTGTAATTATATCTGTGCAAAAATGTACATCATGAGGCGCAAAATAGACGCATTTCCTGTCTCTTCACTGGAACTGTTATCATGGTTTTGCTTTACATGTGATCATCCCGATTACGCCTGGATGAGGCGCCTTGTCCCAGAAAAAACAGTTTGCTTGGAATAAAAAATCAGAGTGACTGGGGAGCTACTGAGAAGCCTCGACTGCCCGCAATGGAAATGCTCTCGTCTTGGGGGTAGAGACCGTGGAGAGATTTATGTCGGCGAACACAGGAACTACAGATATAGGACTAGATATGGCGCTGTGGTACCCCCCTCCCCTTCGACCTGTCAGACATACCGTACCC
>JAALXI010000351.1:0-46972 GCA_012977755.1 Fusarium nurragi | reverse complement strand
GCAACGGGTATTTCATTCTAATCTGTATTGGAAGGAGACACTTGACTCAATTGCCATCAATAACTGACGACCATCCCATCCACAAGAGGAAGTCCGTGCGGCACCTTTGCTAGTTATCACTGTACTTCCACTAAAGAATCTACGCGACGCTAGCGGTAACGGCCGGAGCTTAGGCCTGTTGATAGGCTACTATAGGCCAGGATTAGAAGCACCCTAGCTGCAACATCTCAAACTTTGAATCTCCAAGTTCCAGCACAGATTATTTACTAACTCAATACAGTCCCGCCCGGCACTATTATTTGTTCACTTCAGCTTCATGATCTATTTATCTACAAAGGAGGAATATCTCCATTTAGCCTCCATCTTTGCGCCCTTTGACACATCTCCGGTGAAGAAGCATCCCAGCCCTTTAGTAGCCAATGCCCGTCGTCATTCAAGCCCCTGTCCCAGAACTGGTAGCGAACCTTGACGAAGTCAAATTCAGGAAAATCAGGACCAGGTTAAGCGCCATGCGACAGCACATGCACCCTTCCCAACTTGGAAACTGGTCATTCTAACCAAGTTCTATCTCCGGCGCTGTTAAAGTTACATGGCTAAAGTGGCACAAGGAAGGCCAACGGCTAGATTGAACTCTACAGCAGAGACCAATCATTCACCAGTTCTCTGTTTGCTATGTACTTATGTCACCTTGAAAACCCAGAATTAAGATGTGGATTGTAGATTGTGGGTATATGGCGTTTTGCTTCGACTGTAACGGATGATATGATCGAAAGTGTAAGAACAGAGTCTGTTCGACAACGACCAACGGCATACAAAAACATCCATGATGAGCTTTTAACCGGCTGAACCCTGTAGATATGTCACTTGCTACGCATACTTCAATATGTCTTTGCCCCAATACCCCATGTTCCTCACACCCTTTACCTCCTTCGCCGTTAAAACAACCAACACAAGTGTGCCACCACGGTTGTGCCGCGATCCCGATATCCTACCAATCTCTTCTTTTTCGTATTGCTCGCGCCGAGGCGTCACATGCCCTTGATACACAGCTTTTATACCAGCAAATCTCTTGTAACGTACAAGCCTATGTGGATTGACGCGCCGCAAACCTGCATCTTTACCAACAACTTGCAGCACATCGGGGAAGAATCGGCTAGACGGATATATTGAATCGTCTGCAAATCAAACATGGGCCTCAACGGATAAGCGAGTTGGAGGAGGAAAGAAAATAGCTAACGTAGGCAGACGGTTCGACTATGATATATCACCACCAGATCTGGCGAAAGGTCATGAGCAATGTCTTTGACAGGTTAAGCATGGCGTAAAGTCAATCAACGGTCTAGGTATAGTGTGCAAGAAATCTATTCAGGCGTTGGAGCGTATGGTACAGAAAGAGCCGCCATCAGAAAAGTCTCTGGACGACTTGACACCCAATAGACGAGCAATTGTATAAGGGAAAAGTCCTCAAGGGACACCTTTGCCCGGCTCCGGCTCTAGGCATCTTTTCGACGTGTATGTAACCATCCCATCGTCGTGGGAACCGATAACCCAATCATATTGATAATTTACTTAAGCTGGGTCCAGAGCTTGGGAGCGGCGCAGGCGGTCGCGCAGTGGGCAAGGTGGAAGACTGAAAGTATGTTAGTATTTGTTGTAGCGGGAGGGATAGACAGTCAGGGTCCTTGGGGATCAATGACGCAGTTGGATTGGGTAGACATACACTCCTCGACACAGTCCTCCTTAGCACCACCCTCGCTCTCCTGCTGCTGAACACGCTCAACGCACTCATCGAAGTGGTGCTTAGCGGGGGCACATTGGGGAGAGTTCTTGCACTCTGTTGATGCGTTAGCAAGTGTTGCGGGTTATTATCGCGCCCAGTCGTGAAGCGGTTGCTAATTCACTTGTGGCGGTCGGGACCGGACTTCGGCGTGTATGATTGACGAACCTTCCTCGAGGGTCTCCTTCTGATCAACGAGCTCCTCCTCGTCATCCTCCTCCTCCTCGTCATCCTCTTCCTCCTCGGGCTCGTCCTTGGACTCGGTCTTGGACTCGTTCTCCTCCTGCTACTCGTCAGTACTTGACCACCCGAATCCGTAAGTCATCATATGCGCTCTCGACAAGGCCGCATCGCAATTGGTCTACGACAGAGCCGATGACACAAAATGCCTTGCTGAGAAAAATCCCGTACCTGAGTGTCCTCAGCAGGGGCCTCGGCCTCGACAACGCTCCATGGCGTCACAGCCTCGACAATATCGGTGAAGGCGTCCCAGATACCCATTGCGACAGCGGAAAAATTCACAACGGCGAGTGGTGGTTTCGATTGAGGTGTCGTTCGTCGATTCGTCGTTCCTAATCGTAAGAGGTCGGAAGCTCTCGGCCAAGGTCACGAAATGAAAACTGATCCGGAATTGAGGCATTTTGATTGGCTGTACAGAGCCGGCTTTGTCATCAAGTATCACGTGATATCTGCACGATCCGAGCGTTGTCCAGTTTCCCGACGGACGGGAAAATCCGAACTTGAGCCGCAAAACTTCTAGTCTTGTAGATGTCTATTCACTTTCAATTATTGTATGAAAGTGCTTGGTTTTTGGTTTTTGGAGATGTACGGTGCAGAAAACACAATCTTTGACAATGTCATAATTCTAACAGCTCTTTTGCAAGACATAAACCCAACAAACAGCAAGAGACAGTATACGGATAATGAGTTCATGAATGCAGTGCTCAAGTCTTGGTATTTATAACATGACCACCCGAAGCCATTGGCGTGGTCCAATGCGGCCGTTAATCATCATTTTCGTATGCTCCCCTATCAATCTCGCCTCGAATGTGATCCTCTAATCGAATATTTAGCTGTTGAGCCTGTGCCTCGTCATAGCCTGGTGGTGGCTCCTCTGGTGCCCTTCGACTGGCGGCGCTCTCTGAGCGATTGGGACGGACATCCGTCGATGTTGTTGTGGGTGCTGGTTGTGCAGAAGAAGCTTCATATGCGGGCAGAGGTTCATCTGGAACGTCGGCACCTGGGCCCATCTCGCGGCGCATCTCTTGGTACTGGTAAAGGCGTTCCCGCAGCCTGATATATGCTTCGTTGAAATCCATCATGCCTCCATCTGAAAAAGTAAACTTGACCTCAAGCCGAGGAATATCTGGGGGGATGCCACCACCAGATACTGGGATGCAGTCTGACTTCCAAACCCATCCCCACCACATTGAAGATGAAGTGGTAGAATCTTGAAATTTAAGAATTGGAGCACTGAATGATTCAAACTTTGGTTCTTGTGTGGGTTTTAAAGGGAGGTATACGATCTGAAGCGTCAGTACAATATCTAGATTTGATTTGGAGAACGACTTACTCTCTTGTTGGTCAGGAAGAGAGTGCCCTTGTCACTTTTCCGTTGAAACGAGGCACATCGTGCTCTCAGCTCCTGGGGCACAGACAGGTCGCATGAGATTCTCGATTCGAGCTTCATCAAGATGCGTTCATTGCCAAGCTTGACGAAGCCGCCCTGATTGAGCATAACCCAGCTATCGGCATTGTCAGGATCGACGGGCCGCGAAGGAGGACGGCTCGTAATAAGATAGTCATGAGGATTGTCCATTATAAGGCGGGGTCCATGACTCCATGGGCCGAAGGTGGCGGGGCAGTCAACGGACGGACTGTGCCGTGGCCGCCGTGAACGGAGGGTACAGGGCGGAGAAGACGGAGAGAGGAAACGGAAACGGACACGGGAAGATGAACGGGGACGGAGGGATTGGTATGGGCACGAAGCAGAGGCAGGGGACCACAGGAGTGGCCGTCTATCAAGACTGGACGGGCGAGCGAACCAGGGACCAGGAAGGTAAGGTTAAGGTAGATAAGACGGGAGGTGGAAAGGCTTAAAGAAAGTGATTTAAAGAAGAGGCTCGCGAAAGAGGCTTACTTTATCGACATTGTCGCGTACAGGGTTCAAGCGACCCTAGCTCGTGGGCAAATGGCTCCTGGCTCCGTACCGGCAGATTCAGGACGTGCAGGCAGCTTTTAGTAGCTCCGAGATCTTGGAGCGGGTGGCTATGGGCTGCGGCCGGGTTGGCCTCTGGCCTTGTCTTGTCTTGGGTCTTGGGGCCTGGTGGTGCCGTGGTGGGGGGTGGGTCGTTTTGGAGTCTGTTCCGTTTCGCGAGCGGGCGAGTGAGCGAACGAACGAACGGGAGAGTCTGGCTAAGGCTCAAGGTTAGTGAGAGGAGAGGCCAAAGTTCCAAGCCAGCCGAGGATGATTATGATTGACAGGGCTGTCGAATAGGAACAAGATGGCCCGAGGCCAAGGTACAGGAGATGCTACAGTGGTAAAGGATCCCAGGCCAAGCCAAAGATACTGTACCTACAGTGAGAGGCGAAGAGGCAAAAGCAGAGGCAGAGGCAGAGGGCAGCGGCAGAGTAGCAGGAGGAACGGGAGCAAAGCTTGACTGAACGGAACGAAGCGAAACGAACAGGTGGCTGGTGGCTGGTGGCTGGAAGCGATGCCGTAACGAGGTGGGGGAAGCAACGATTTGATCGAATTTGCGGACGATGCGATGTCTTGATTTGTGGGCGTTGGATTAAACGTCGCAAAAAGAGTACGATGCGATGGTGTGATATTGGGATGAACACAGTATCAAGCGTGCGCCGTGCGTATGGAGATGGATGGAAGGGCAAAAGCAAATAATGCTAGTCGTTCAGGTAAGGTAAGGTAAGGTAGGATGTGAAGGAAGCGCTCACCCAAAAAGCTTCAGTGGATGGAGCACTTGGACTTGGAGATGCGAGAGTCGGGGCGCTGCGGATCGTCTTTTTTGGGCCGAGCCGCGCGGATGATCTGGACGAAAGACTGCCTGTTTGCGTTGAGGTGAGCTGGGGTTACCTTGGGGCTATTATCTAGGTGACATTCCCCAGCCGCGATTGGCCGGAGAGGAATGTCCATTGAAACAATCCACCACGTGCTGTTTCTTGGACTGAATCTTGCCCTCTCTTGTTATATCAGAACTGCCAATCAACTCAATATAACAACTATAGTGCAATTCCTACCGTCCTGGAAAGGATCCCGGCCTAATCCCGAGTATCCTCCCACATAAACACCAAACAACTCTTCTGTACAGAGTACTCCGTAACCCATCCAATTTTTCTCTCATGGGCCCCTGACGTTGAGCTTCTTTAACCCCTGCTGGAAAAGCTGTGCTCGTCACAACCCTGGAGTGAACTCCCAGGATCGTCTCCCAAGGCCCGGAATGACCCCTCCCCCTCCCATAGCGTTTGCCTCCACTATCAACCAAGATCTAGCCGCTCGAGTCGATCATCCGCTGTCTCCGACCCCAAAGGCAAAACCAGAGACGGGCAGATACATGGCCTGTATTGACCAGTCGTGAGTAGGACATTTCATTCCTCTCAAACCTGCCTCTTGAATTATACAATTCTCCATCCACAGGGAGGAATTCTTTCTGGTGGGCTGTCAACGTCAGTACCATCACCCGACATGCTTAGCGAAAGCTAGGTAATAACTAGGTCCCGCCAGCATCCACAAGTCGACCTCAACCAGGCTAACCAGGCCAGCCTAAACAAACGGCTGGCGATGCTAGATGCGGAGGCACGTGTCTCCTCACTGAATCCGACATAAATATTATCAAGCGTCCCGGCCACGAATCGTGATGATTACAGAGAGGGGTGTCAAGTGTCCCGCTCACACAATAAGTATAGCCGTGATGGTATGCATCATTTAGCTACATTGGATCTAGCAGTTGCGGTAGTGGCCGGGGTTACAACGAGAGTACGAATTTCTTTGACTACTATATAGTTTGTCAGGGCTGAGGCTGCCATGAATTAGCGACTCAATCTTTATAAAACAAAGTGTCCTATAACAAAAGGCATTAAGGCTTAGACTTATATCTCATAAGCCAGGTGGTCATAAAGATTTGTATTAATCTTGCGAAGAAAAGGACATTTGTTCCGGCATTGAGACAGGGATAAACTTGGTCTCGGTGAACCAACCTATAACATGCTTCGTTCAAAACCCCCTCCTGGAGAAGCCAACACCAATTACATGTCAGGAGCTGTTTTGAGGATCTTACACATATCCTCTCACTTATGCCTAACAAAGGCTCAGCAGACGGACTAACACGGTTTTGGTCCAAATTACACCCTAACGATATTAGTCGGTTCCTAGAAACAGTCAGAAACAGCTGATCTTTGGCAGAAAGTGAATTGAGCCTGTTGTTTATGCGTACCACGATTCCGGTATCGTTTACCAGTTTTCATTTGCCATTGCGTAGCGTTCTTATTATGGCGAATCCCTGCTATGGAGCGCTAACATGTCATGAGCTGAGCAGTCCCAGAGTGTCTGTCCCGGTCTGTTTGGGGTTGATAGAGCGGCTAACTACGGGTTCAAAGGACAACTTCTTGTACAGATCGCCGGGGTTAGAAATGTATCGCGTTGGTATAAACTCCACAATATTTACATCAGTCATTTTACTGAATAACTCAGGTACTATATATATATTTTAAGTATCTTTATACTAAAGAGGTTTAAAAGCCTTACTTAACGGTATACCTGTTTTTCTAATTTAGTTTTATATTGAGTTATTTATGTTGATATAAAATACATGTGATCAGTGGTTGAAGTTCAATCAGTTTTTAGATACCAGGTACTTGGGTAGGGGCTTAGGTCTTTGAGCGGGCAGTCATGATCAGGTTGCATATTTGCTTGCACCTTCCTCGGATTGTTACTTGATAGATGGTAAACCCCACCTTCCTCTGCCACCTTCCACCTTCAACCTTCAACCTTCACCACCCAGGTTTCAATCGTTCCAATCTTCCTGAAACACCAACCTCCCGGGGACGTAGCAATGTCTCATCATGACTCGCTGCTTGCACTTCAAAGAGAACCGGCCGTCAATGGCGGCAATGAAAAATGATACTATTACTACGTGCATACTTTGGCACCCTCTTTCATTATAGCCCTTGTCTATAAGACGTGTCATTTCTTAGAAAATATGAGCACCCCTGGCACCCTCACTGATTGACTGATAGACTGATGCCAGAATGGGAACTGATGGTCAAATTTGCGTCATGTGCCGACAACGACAAACCTTCCTCCGGATAGTTCAGAAGGACATCAAAAGAGAAAAGAGTCAACAAGAGACGTCATATCAGCGTTTCTCCGCTTGAGCTCCTAATCTATCTCCGTTCTCCGTCACTAGCTTCGCAACTCCAGCCGCAGATGAAAGATTGTTCGTCGTTGGCTTCCAACCCCGTCCAGGGCAGAATCCTACCAAATTCGTGATTGGCTTTGGTCAGCCTCTTCCCTGTAGTTCCCCACCAAGGTCGTGCATGCAAGCATGTGCTGGTAATGACTCTGATTGGACTGTATGCCCGGCTCGATGGGAGGCTCCGGAGTCATGGAGCTCCAAGTTCCACCGGAACCTTGAACCTCGTGTGATTACCGGTGACCTCTAAACCGGTACCGTACGCACTTACAACGTCAAAGAGGAGGCCTTTACTCTTCAAATCAGCAACTACTTGATAGACCTTGCTCACCGACTTACCCCTATTCGCTAAATTTCCAGCTCTCGGACGCAATCAGCATGAGCTACCAGGCCGACGACTTAATCGAGCTACAGCAGTATTCTGCTTGCGATATCTCAGATGCATTACTGAAGCTAAAGGTTCCCGGGGCCGGCTTTGTTGCCGACCTGAACCTGTACAGCTCTCCTGAGGGTGGTGCAACTTCGGTAACTGTTGCACCAGTTTCAACAGTTCTGTTCGCCCCCCAAGGGCAGGATCTTCCGGAAACACAAAAGAACATCCCTGGGGGAACCCATTGGGCCGATTTGACAGAGGCGGGAACCATTGTTGTTCTCAAACAGCCAGACAACCAAAAGAATGCCGTCTGTGGTGGTATTATGGCAGTTCGCATGAAAGTGTGCCAAGCCAAGGGCATTGTCGTGGCAGGGCGGGCAAGAGATATACTGGAGCTAAAGAGTACTTCCCTACCGGTGAGTGCTATGGACCCTGTTCTTTGATCAAGCTGAACTAGGAGAATGCAGATTTGGGCACGAGGGTTGTCCACAGTTGGAGTCGGTGGAGGGAGTGTACCCTGGGCCGTTCAGGTACCTCTTGATATTGATGGAACCCGTGTCTGTCCTGGCGACCTAGCATTTAGCGACCCAATCAACGGAGTAGTCGTCATCCCTCAGGACAAGGTTTCTGCGGTCCTTGAATTGCTGCCCAAACTGGCAGCAGCTGATGGCAAGATTAAGGAGGATGTTATCAGAGGAGCAACGGTCTACGAGTCCTTCAAACTTCATCGAAGCAATCTGTGAGGCGCTTCTGGTGCGAAATGCTACAAATGAAGTCTGACGAGAACAAAACTACTGCCTCCCTTGAGAGTTGCAAGAAACTATCGATACGGCACCCACAATGGCCAATTGTACCTGAGCACCACATTATCACGGGACTGCGTCAGATCTCACATAATTCATATCAAGCAACTTGGGGGGTGCGCATGGGTCAACAATACAGTTATGTGTCATCAGTTCATTAACATGCCATCATCAGAGTAGGATCTCTACCATGACTACCAAACAACCAACAATCAACCCTAACTCCCAGACTAATAAGGAAATACATACAAGAAGAAACATGGCCATACTGGCAGGTTAAGATGTGCCGACTCATCACAACCACGCATCCTTAATTTTACTTGGAGTGGAAGGCTTATCCAGCCCAAAATCAAGCTTCGGCATCTCAATCTTCGGCGCCGCCTCGACTGGTTTCTTTAGACCACCATTTTTCTTTGGCGAAGCCCGAGCGTCTGGGGGCGGCCCGTAACGCACATCCTTGACTTCCCAGCCATCTTCCACTGCCGCTCCCACCCATGTTCGAAGACCATCATGCACGCTTCCATAAAACTTCTCTTTACAGAGTCGTAGGCTGCCACCTAGGCATCGCTCCCATCCCGAAATCTGAAACTGCGAGCGGAGGCTGTTGCGCTCAGAAATTGTAGGTGTGCAGGCCAAGATGGCGTTCATAAGGTCAAGGTGAGAAGCAAGGTAGTTGGTTGCATCCCATTCAACTCCACCCACATACGGTGCCGCGGGGACTGGGGGCCGTTCTTGAGGGAAGTGTCGAAGCATGTAGCTGTACGGACCAGGGGCTGGGTCGGCGGTCGAAGGTCGTTCCGAAGGAAGAGATACAACATTGACATTGTGAAGGAAGATCCAGAACACCTCTTTAGTGACGCTAACGACTTCCTTGTTCCAAACGCGGTATGGCCTCTCCTGTCTCATCTCCAAGACAAATGGCAACGGGCGTTGATCCTCCTTTGGCTCGGGATCTCTCAGGTGTGAGAGGATGCTCCGAGCTCGTGTGACACGTTCCGTAGGAGCAGCAGACTCGATGTATGTGAACAAGACAGACGTGACAATGTTACGGGTAGTAAACTCGCTAGGACCCTTCTTCTCTGGGTCGAAGAGCATGTGAAGGAGTTTGGGAAATAGGTCAGCTTGGATTGTATCGATGTACTGCATGGCACGAGCTGTTGTTGACAATGCCTTGAGGCAGAGAAGATTCTCGTGCAACAGCGCATCTTCATGTTCCTCCCTATCGGTTGTTAGTCACGGCAATGATAAGCAGAATTTGGTCTCAACTCACCTCCATTCAACCTCCATGATGCGGTTGAGGAGGCCTACGATCTCCTTCATGCCACCCAGCTGCATGAAATCTTCAATCCATGCAACCGTCTCGTTCCTGAGAAGCAATCGGAGCTTGTGAACCTTCCCAACCTCGACGAGCTGTGGCTTCTGGACCTTTCTAAGATACGCCACATAATCGCCCGGTCCTTGGTTGAGCTTCATCTTGGAGAGAATACCGGAGTTGGAGACTGAACCGCTGGATCCAGGAGGGCCTTCACTGACTACGCTGTCTGTAGATTTGCTTCTGAAATGGCGGCCGAGGGTTCCCTCGCCCTTTGACTTCTTGATGGGTGAACTGGGCTCCTTGGTATCCTTTCTTCCTCGTGAGAGAGTGAAGCTCTTGCCTCGTGATCGCTTCGGCTTCTCCTCGTTCTGTGTGCTTGCTTCGATGGCCATGCCACTGTCGACGCTATCAGTCGAGCAGGGCCTATCTGTTCGGGAGCCTCTTGACTCGGCCCAGTCCTGGCGGATGAATTCCATCTTGATGGTGTCGCTCAAATTTCTCATCTTGTATCTCTGGTTCTCTGGGATGTTTCGGCGGTCCAGCATGGCCTCGAGGTGCTTATCGATATCCTTAGGGTCAAGGACTTGCTCCCTTGGTTCAGGAACATTCGATGTTGACTTGGACCGGTTGTGGTTGAATGTGGTAAAGACGCTCAAGACCTTACCTCGACCGCTCTTGCTTTTCCCCTCAGTCGAGTCTTTTGATCCCTTTCGAGATTCGTTTGAAGTGCGTGGCTTAGTTGGTGATGGCGGTGGTTCCATTCTACCAAGCATCGGATGATATGACTTTGGTCGCTCCTTGACAGCGACTCGATTGCTTGTGTGGAGTTCCAGAGCCGGTGGTCTCGCTTCGTCCACACTTCGACGCCCGCTTTGTGACTGTTGGAGGAGCGGTCTAGATGCAAATTGGGAGTATATGGGCGGCGGTGGGGGAGCAGTCACGGGCTCTTCGGGTGTTCTGTTTTCCTTGTCCTTGGATGAATTGACATTGTCGTCTGACCCAAATTTCCCCAGGTTTCGCAGCGTCTTGGGCCTGAGCAGACCAGCGAGGTTCGTGGTCGACTTGGGCCTTTTCGGTTTCGTAGGTGAGGGATCTCGAGACTTAGCCCCCTTGGCGTCTTTGCCCGGTGCTGTTACGACGGTGAAGTTACCAAAGCTGCTCTTGATCGGTGACTGTGATCGGCCACGATCCTGTTGTCGTGGGAGGCGTGCTGCAGACTCTTGCTGGTTGTATTGCAGTTCCGTCAAAGCGCCTGGGTTGGAGTAGTTCTCAAAGGCCATGATCTTGGGTTGTATGGGAGAGACGGGGCCATCGAAAGGACTCTGTGTGGAATGAATATCGGTAGATGCTTGACGACGATGCATGAAGCCTTCGAAGATGGTTGACCTGGGCCGTGGTCTTCGAACCGCTTCGAAGCTGTTTGCGTTGTTTGAATTCATGGTATGATCGTGTTGCAAGATCCGTGCTTGATATGACACCTTCTCAGTAGTGCTCGCTCGCTCGTACCGTTAAAATGCTTTCGGGTAGAAATGAAGATTTTAAAAAAACGACAATATACAAAAACAAGCCTCACGCCGACTGGTGAGAATAAAAGCCAACTAAGACTGCAGACTGGTACTATGCCATTGCAGAGGAAATAAAAGTTGAGGTGAAGTAGAGTGGAAGCTGGGGCTAACAAGGCAGTAGTAGGTAGTTTAGCTCCAAGTAAAAGGCATGGTTAGACTGGCCGTTGCACTGTTTATCAGTGAACGGTCGTTGACCGGGCGACGGGCTATCTTATCGCGCCAACAACGGTGACGATGTTGATGGCTTGATGCATGGTAACGTGCACACACTTGGACATGACTGGACAGGATATTAATATACACCTCTAGTTCATCATATTAATCTTAACTAATTACTTTTTTGAAGTGGTTTAAGCTTGGAAAAGGCAATTCGCAGCCAAGCAGCCATATCGTCTGCCCAAAACAGTTGGAGGTAGCTTTGCTGGTACGTAGTGAATAGCCGAATGACGATCGCTTTCACTGCACAGGCCCTGCAGTGGCAGTTGTTGTTGACAACCGTCAACTCTCTGGGCTTTGTGATGACATATTAAACCCGCGAGTTGAGTAATGACTCCGCAGTGATATGTGTATGCATGATGACTGTTTCTTCAATTCAGAATGAGAGGATGTCGTATAAAGAGCATAAGGTATCTGCCAACCACCAAGAAACCAGGCACCAATGAGAAAGTAAGAAGTAAACGATTCGAATGTATGCTACATCTAGCAAGATCTTCCATTCATCTCGCATGAATGATTAACGTGACGCCTCACCTCAAGGTCAGATGCTCTTTGTTGGCACTCGAACATCCATCTCTATCATGGTCCCGACAATCTCCTCACATGCGAAAGCAACCTTCAATTGTTCACCACGTTTCGCGCCCAACCCGATTACCATTCCTTTCTTGTTGGCCAACTTCTTGGCGCTTCCCCGCCAGAACCAGACAAGTCGTCCGTTACCTCCCTCAACCACCAATGTGAGCCATGGTGTGCGGGCCTTCCAATGAGGTATCTTTTCATTGGCAAACCCGAGGACAACACGAGCGACCCAAAGCGAATGACTGGTCGCTGTTGTGCTGACTGTAGATTGATTGGTCTCACACAGGGATGGTAAGGTTTGCGAGGTTACTGCAGTGTCAGGAGTGTACTGGCTGATAATCTCAAAATCGAGCGTGAGGACAGGAAATCCAGCCACTTTGTGTAGTATTGACTGACCATAGGGTGGGTTTCGACTGAGAATACGCTCGATATGATAAAACTCAAGCGTAGACAATTGCTTGACTGTCTTGATGTTGGCTTTGACAAGCCTGTCCCTCTTTGCTTGACCAATACCCTCAACTTGCAGGAGCTGATTGTCACTTTTCTCCCAAACCCCAGCCTTGACACTTCTCAGTACGTCTAGAGCTGTTCGGACTCCTTTTCCATCACTCCTATCTCCAAGTATATCAACTAGACATCTCAGTACGCGGTCAAGGAGCCTGTACATGCGTCCAAGTTCCTTGTGGAGGTTTTGTCGAGCAGGCCCTGATAGTTTGTTGGGCCAACCTGTCTTCAAAAGATCGACCTGAGCAAGAAGAAAGACCTTGTGCCACGGCTGAGAAATAAACTCTTTCAGCTGGTAAGGGATACCAGTACTGTCATTGATTGCTCGAAAAAAGGCAGTCTCGCCCTTGTTGATCGGAAACGAACAGAACTCGGTGGCAGAACATGCTTTCTTGAGGATGTCAGACGCAGTTGGGTTTTTCTTGATCTCGCAAAGGGCTTTGAAGGTTGAGGTTGCTACTTCGTATCGCAGCTGGATCTCGCGTGGGGATTGTGAAGCTCTGGTCTGTGGGCTCGCGACTGCTAGTGACGCTTCTGCCATCGTGGGCGGCATTTGATTTGATTTGACTCGGGCTTATGTTTTCTTGGCGTCCATCTCGAGAGTAATGAAGGGTCGGAAAAATACAGGCGAACTTTCTCCTGTTCGATGCTTCCTGCTTTGTTTTAGCGATGATGGAAGGCGCGCCTTCCCCCCTGTGCCATTGAACGGTATGGCACTAACTGCGCAGCTGTGCACTTGCCTACGACTTTCCTGTTCCATCTTTAGGGAAAGTACGACCCAAGTCATTGATTTGAATGACTTCAACGGAGAAGCCTCGCTACCGAGACCGGTTAAGCATCCATTGGTGTTATTGGAGTTGGAAGGAGGTCATACCCAAGTGCTTGATGCAACATTCCTTGAGGTAGATGGGCGACCAGTCAGCCCTAGAATACATTCTCTCATATCAGTAGAAAGTGTCGGGTATGCTTTGATTCCAAGACCCAATCTTCTCTACATGTTCGTCGCAAAACTGCAACGAGGGAACTGATGGATGTACGGAACTTTGGAAACACAACACAACACACTCATCACGTCCGAAGCGGGTTCTGGAAAGTAATCTGTCGATTGTTATGTTGCCTCAAAATTATATACATCGGAAATAAAGTGATGCTGGCTGAGTTCGCCAATAGTCCTTGGCGAAACGCGGCAGTTGCGACAATAAGCATGTCACTGCTTACAGCTTAAGTGTGCTGCCAGCAACGCCAACAACAGAAGACTTGACATTGGAGGCACCGACGAGGGAATACTTGTAAGGAATGTCAGCCTTGGAGATAGAGCCCTTGGGAGCATCGTTGGTGGAGCCACCAAGCTCGACGTCGTTGACGGAGATAGTGCCAGTCTCCTTGGAGTCCTTGGAGATGAGAGCCCTCTTGGCGTTGTCGAAAGCGGTAGACTCAACCAGAACCTGAGCACCCATGCGAGAGTTAACTCCGGTGACGCTGATATCCTCGTAGTAGTTGTTGAAGACGTGGACGAAACCGAACCGCACGGAGGGAGCGCGGGAACCAATATTGGACCAGTGGTTGTTGGCGTAGGTGACGTGGAGTGTGCCCTTGTCCTCAGCAGCGTTGCTGTCCGAGTGGCCGACAAGAGAGGCCTTGTGGTGGTCGTGGAAGTATGTGTTGGAGATGGTGACCCAGTCAGAGGCGTGGGTGACGTCGAGAAGACCGTCGTAGTAGTCCTTGTCCTTGGAGAAGTCGGAAGACAGCTCACAGTGGTCGACCCAGACGTTGGTAGACTTCTGGATGCCAATGGCATCACCGTTGTCAGCAACCACGTTCTTGATGGCAAGGTTGCGAACAATAACGTTCTTCTGCTTGTTGATGTAGAGACCGATGTTGTCGAGTGAAGCACCAGCAGCACCAACGATGGTCTTGTCGGAGCCCACGCGGATCTTGTTGTTTCCGGCGATCTGGCCCTTGACGTAGATAACCTGCTTCTCATCCGACTCGGCGGCCTTGCTGAACTCGGCGAGGGAGGAGACGGTTGTGGTAGAACCGCCAGCACCACCCGTGGTTCCACCGTTTTCCGTGGCGTAACCAATGTCGGCGGCATCAGTGATGGCAGCTCGCTTGCCAAGAGTCTTGCCGACCTGCTGGACGGTGGGCGTAGGGACGGCGCTGGCCAGAGCAGCGAGGTTGAGGAGACTGAGGAACTTCATCTTGCTGGTTGGTATATATATGGTGTGAGTATACAAAAGAATGGAAGCCGGAGCCAGTCCAGACGGTAACGATTGGATAGAGTTAGAAAGAGAGAAATGTGAAGTGTGAAGAATGAAGGGCGCAGGATATTGATAACGGGCAGCCTTGAACCACTACTTATACATGAAGCCATCACGATGCGTAGCAGTATGTCGTGCTCACTCATCCTGGTTATCGAACAACCCACATCCCGCAAACCGATGGTGTTTCCAGGGTCCGAAACATGCTTACACGAACGGGATAATTCTCCGACACAAACCGGAAGGGGGCCCCGCATGAACCGGATCAAGAGTGGAGTCTACGCCGGACCACGCACCGGGGGCCCGCTGCAGGAGGGGGCTTTTTAAGATTCGGTGCCTCATGTGATTGGTCGTTCAGGAGAAACAGTTTCAAGTTGAGGACGTGGAAACAAGAACAGATCAATTATTAGGCAGCTTTTTCGGCCAACTTTTAGACGCTCTACTGCGTCTGCCCTTCAATTCGGCAGCCCGACCTCATCAGGCTTGGCAGCCAAGATCTTGTCCTTGACTTTTACCCAAGCCTCAGCTAAGACAGAGCTTTGAAAGAAGCGTAAAGATAGGTATAGCATTGTCAGTACAAGACTCTCAAAAAGCCGTACTTCTATCAAACCAGGTTTCTAGCTCGTCTTATCATACCAAGCAAGTTCGTCAGCAACATGTCTCTCATAGGTGGAGAAACGTATTCAAGATCAATTGACAGGCCGGGCCATGGATGTTGCACACCACTGGCCCCTGGATTGTCTTTAGCAACTAGGATTATACGCGGATACCTCTAACAACAAGGATCATACGCGGATGCCTTCTTCACGCGCACTTCTCAACTGCCTTAGGTGATGCTCCGCCAAGTATTTGAGTCTGGTCCTGATCACCAGGTCTTTAATGAACCTACTTGTTTCTGACCTCGGCCGTCAAAACTATGTCCTCTTGAACGTCACCCCGTTTGACAACGAGCCCCTGACGCAGCTGCCGCAATCCAGTCAAGAACCTCTTCTCGTCGCAAATCCTGGGGAGCCCTTGAAAGCAGTTCTCGTACTTCATCTGCAGCCAACCCTTGGCAGGCCTTGACTGCCCCTTCAAGCTTCCTTCCGAGATTATGTTCTCCAGGCCCGAGCATTAAGTGAAGCTTGACATCAGCTGCCCCTGCTGCGAGCCATAGCAGCATCAACTTTACCCCCGGATCACCACCAAAGGCACCACAACCCCAGAGTCCAGTGAAGATGGAGTCACCTCTGTAAGACGCGAAGCCGTTCGTTGCCTTGTTGATCTCACGATCAATGTTCTCAGGATGGAGATCAGGAAGGCCATTGTCAGACGAATGCTCAAACATGTCCATCTCCAGCGCATCCATGAAGACAAGCCTTCCTCCATGCCAGGATGTCTTCCAACTTGTGAGATCTTCACTTGAGGACGGCGAAGGACGTATCGTCCATTCGATTTCGCGCCGTTGGCCCTTCATATCTACCATTGCTCTTGCGCCAGAGACAGTGATGACTGTGCTGTCTGTCAGATGAGGCGCGACCAGAACCACTGGATAAGCCTCGGGGGCGATACCAACAAATACTTCCTCTTGCGTGGCGGATTGACCAAAGCCAATGACCTTGTTTGCAGATACAACGACAGCGCCTCCCTTCCCCTGGACCTCGGGCTTATGCGTGTGCGCCGTGTGGGAGTCCAGATAGCTCACGTGTACCGATGCCAGCTTCACATCTGCTAGGGATGCTTGCCCGCCTGAGTGAAGCTCATATGTGACGGCATCTTGCCTACCATTGGATGCAGCTTGATGATCCTGCAGAAGCGCGGGCGCTTCAGGGAGACTCTCAAGGTATGTAAACAGAGCTTCGAGATACATGTGCGCAGCGGTAGGATGTCGCTGCTCAGATGAATACCATATGCTCAAATCCTGATACCCCTCGTCGTTTCTCTGAGGTGTTGGTGAACACATGAACTGATGTACCACAAGACAAGCGACTTGACCACGACTTAGACGAAGTGGACATCCAGGCCGAAGAAGCTCAAGCTGACCCTCAGGAAAATAAGTCGGCAGCGCGAGAGCAATGTCGCGAATCTTGGGCCACACGATATCAAGTATCTTGGATTGGTTTTGCTCCTGGAGAAAGCTGTTCAGGAACCCATAGTCGTTGTCCCGACATGTCTCTGCATTCGCGGCAACTGTTTGTAACTGGTCTATCAGCTGTGCAACGTTCGCGACAGGAGCATTTAGAAGGCGATGCAGAAGCGACCAAAACGGGATCTTGCCATCTTGGTCTTCTTCAACTCCTGCATCGTCAGGTAAATCACTGAAGCGGTCGATGATCCGGCAACGTGCTGAGTTGGGGAGGAGGAATGGTGAGGGCCGAGATGACATGATGTCGGTTGGCGATTGATATGCGGAAGCGGGAGACGAACTTGCGCCGTTGTTTGTTTGGTTGGCGAAGGCTTTCTTGCTTTACGTTCTATCTATTGAAAGATGAGTCTTCGCCGATAAACGACCCCTCACCTCATCCACCCAAATCTAGTTGCACCGCCACTATTACTGAATCGGAAGGAAGCATTCCATCATCAGTGCATGATTCTTTTTGAGGTATCGCACCCTCTACTGTAAGATTTTCTTTAGTTTTGTAGTATACAAAGTCTCCCTCAACGCCACTCTTGTCTAGGACCTCGCGTGGGTAAGCTCTTGACACATTGAGCTCAGTCATCTCGGACTCTATAAATTTTGGATACTTCCCTTCATAAGAACAATACAAACTTAAGCGCACATGGAACCTGGATCCTGAGCCTGAGCTATGAGAAACCTACGTTCGAGCTACAAGTCACTGGATTGGGTTTAATATCAACATGTGGAGGACCGTTTGGCCATCTTGACACCTTCCACGGACTTGATAGTCGCCAATCTGGAATCTGGAATCTGGAACTACCTTGGCTGGCAAGACAGCTTGGAAAGCGAGAACACACTTGTTGCCAATTGTGACCATGCAATTGCACTAGGAAGATGTAGCTACGAGTGTCTTTCACCATCTTGAATGCTGAGTGGACAGGGAAGAACGGTCCTACGTCGCGACACAGCGAACGAGAATGCTCTTCAAGAATGCGTTGCAGTGCTTTTGCATGTCGTCGAACAAGGTGATAATGAAAATAGAAGGTGGAGGGGCTTTGAACGAGGAAATTTGGTGGGTGTGTGTCACATGCAGGGCTCGACAAGGGTACCAGGAGAGTTTTATAGTGGATGGTGATAACCTTTGTGTACCTGCATATCCGCTCCACCAACGCTTATCCCTTTGCGATCTAATCCGTCTTGTCACGGGCAATCAGTGTCGTGGATGTTCAAATATTACAGAGTACGGAGTAAATACACCCAGATCCATCACAACTTCAATATGCGGCTCAAACTGACAACAATGACAGCCATGTCTCACTCACTTCCAAAAGCCACATGTGAGACACCATCACCCAAGTCATCCTATTTGCTTAGCCAAGCACCTTAATTTCCCTCTTTACGATCCAAGATGAGGTCGAGATTACACATGCACCCAATCTGAACTGTATCGATCGATAGTCTCGGCGCTGGTGGTACCTAGGGTACAATTGCCAATATGCTTGCCCTAGCATATCGTCTCGCTCTCCCTCCAATACAGCTGCCAATGTCTTAGCTGTTTGGCCAAATGCGGGCGGCGTCTGCCCAGGCTGACGGGAAATGACCGTCTGCAGCGCAGGTATCAAAACACATCACCAGGAATAGGTAGCCAAGTCAACTGGTTTCAGCAAGTGCATTGCTTTCGTTCTCTTATTAAAAAAAGACTCTATCTATCTCCAAAAGGTATCGTGCGCGTAAAAATGCATCCAATGACGATGATGCGTCATGTATAATCCAAAAGTAGTAATTCATCCAAGCCGTGTCTTCCTCTGTCCATATCAATCATGTCCATCTCTAGTGAAGTCTTCGTATAAACAAACTCATCCACCGCCGTCGCCCCGCGTCCTTGGCAAGTCCGAAGCCCAAAGCAAATTGGGCCAAGGCGCTTGGCTTGGAGCTGCGGGCAAAAGAGAGCAGGTCCTCATTAAAAAACGCTAGGTTGTTCAAAACCGTAAATGTTTGCTTGCCAAGAGCCCTCTTCCATGTATCTGTTTTTGTTTTGTTTTCTAGCGGATGTTTTTCTTTTTTCTTTTTCTTCTGCCCGTCTCTTTCTTCGTCATGAAGTCACCCTCATTCCAAAAATCCTTCCGAGTGATGAAAAGGTGGGGTTGCTTTGGCAAGCATGTAAGGATCGACTCGAAATAATGTAATTAGAATGGTCTGCTCTCTGTATGTAGGTCATATAAACTCTACATATCCAGTGGTCTAGAATTGTGGTGTAAAAGCAGAATCGAGGTTTTAGATCAGGATCTGGGCGACCATGAGACCAGCAATGGCAGCAACAAGGTTGCCGGCCATGCGAGAGCCCGAGTTGACGGGAACAGGTGTAGTGCCACTGGGAGGCTCGGTGACTGTGGCAGGGCTTGTAGCTGTGGCAGCACCGGCGCCAGAGTCAGCACCGAAGCCGGAGCCGGAGCCGGAGCCAGGGCCAGAGCCAGAGCCCTCAGTGGCAGTGGCATTAGCCTCGGCCTTTGTGCTGGCAGCAGCGGTGGAGAAGGTGGTAGCGGCCTCGGTGGTCTCGGCCTCTTTGACAGACTCAGTCTTGGACTCCTTAGCAGACTCGGTCGTGGATTTCTTCTCGGCAGACTTGTTCTTCGTCTTGGTCTTGGTCTCCGCGGCACTGGTGGTCTCAGCCTCAGAGGTCGTGGTGGCCTCGTGGTGCTTCTTGGTCTTGGTAGGCTCGGCGGTCTTGGTGTGTTTCGAAACCTTGGAGATGGTGCTGCTGCTGGTCTCCTCTTTGTCGTCGTTGCCGGAAAGGGTGTTCTTAACCTCGATGCTGGTCCAGTCGCCAGACTTGTCGCTCCAAACATACTCCTTGGCACCCTTGGCTTGTCCAGGGGCGTCCTTTCCAGCGTAGTCAACAACGGTGATGCTTTTGTAGTAGGCATCAAAGGGAGCCTGCTTGAAATCGGTGTCTATGCAGTGTTAGTCAGTCATTCATGTTCAATCTCGATAGTTCAACTTACAGCCACCAGCCCAACTGACTGTTCCCTCGTTGCTGTTCTTTCCACCAGCTACCCATGTGCCGAGCTTCAGTTGCATCGGCGTTTGCGGCATCTGATAGCCGGGACGTGTGGCATCGGCAGCAAGAAGAGTGCGAACAACGACATCGTCAATAAGCCAGTCGACTTTGGTGGATGTCCACTCGACCGAGTACTTGTGGGTAGTTGAAAGAGGAGTAGTGACGGCATGGTATATAGCTCGGTCGTAAGTGGTAGTGTCACCCTTACTGAAATAGTTGGACTGAACTTGGGCGTCATCGCCCCCAACGAATTCGAAGTCGATCTAATCGGTTAGTACAAAGCTGATGAACCCGGATAAAGTGTTGGGACATACCTCGTCGAGATCATCAGACTGAAGAACAGCACTGGTGACAACACCCTGACCCTTGGCGGCTTGCATGACGATGTCGACACGGCCGAAGAAGAGGTAGTTGTTGGATCGGATTGTAGGAGCATCAGTCTCCTTGTTGATGCGGAAAAGAGCACCTTGCTCGTTATACTTGAGAGCGGTTCCAATCATGCTGTGGAAAGCGCTACATTCACCCTTGGCGAAGTCGCATTCGACCTCCTTGTCACCAAAGGCAGGGTCAGGAGGGCAGGCTGTACAAAGCGGTTAGTAACTTTGCGAGTCATCCATACTAAACGTTCACTCACTCTTCTTTAATGGGTTGCAGTCAGTGTAGGTCTGAGCAGAGACCATGCCAGCACAGGCAAGAGCCATGGCGGCAGCAGAGAAAGCTTTTGTGAACATTGCGGCGTATGTGTGCAATTTGTGATTGTATGTGATGTTTATGTGTGCTGTATGCTGCTGTATGCTTGTCGTGTGTTGCAAATCTCAATGTCGAGCAGCTATCAAGAGGCGTTTGAGAGAATGATTGACGGCCACTTGTAAGCTGTGTAATTGGTTTAGGTGTATGTACCTGAATGAGAGTGATTGGTAGCAAATAGAAAAGGGCCCGATAAAAGCAGCCGAAAACAGAAAAGGTATTAAAAGGGTGTGATGATAACTGAGAGAGAGAAAGAGAGGCCGTCGGCTCGAGAGACTGGAAACGGCGATGTTATAATGGCAACGCCCTCGGTCTCGGCGTCTGTAGACCAGAGACTAGAGACTAGAGACTAGAGACTAGAGACTCTGGAGCGGCGCTTCGGGTCCGGTGGATCTGGAGGAGCCTCAACCCCTGACCCTTGACTCTGACAAGCCAAGGGTCACCGTGCTCTCACCAAGATAGTGCTAGACGACTCGAGGGGGTTATCGAGCCAAGTGCCCCTGTCATGCCATAGTGAGGTTCCGGTTTCGAGCGAGACAAGATAAGACAAGACAAGATTAGACAAGAGCATTGGAGTATGAGGCGGCTGAGACACCTGTGCCTAAAACCCGCCACGGTCCAGAAGCGTCCAGTCTCTCTGTAGCCATGTTTTATCACCATTGTGAGTGTAAAATGTAGAGTGCTTAGGCGTTGATGAGGCATGTGAGACGGTACCTTCCAGAAAAGCTGACGGTTGTTCCTCAGCCGCCTGTCACTTATTGCTTGTGGCTTGGTAGCAAATATCTCAGCAGTGTAACATCCACCGCTTGGCAGGTACTGACCATATCTAGGTAACGACAACAACCTGACTGTATTTGAGGAAATGAAGATTGCGGCACACTGATCTTGGCTGCAGGGTTATATGAGGATAGCAGTCGCGCTCATCTACATGCACTGCAGCGAATGGACCAGATACGAATTCGCACAGGGTCGTGTGCCGTAGGTTTGGCCTCCTTGACTCCTTAGCTCCTTAGCTCCCTTGTCGATCAGTCACGACGGACTCAATAAACGACCCGTCCTGGCCGAGAGACGCTAGGGATGGAGATTGACCGGTGACGTTTTTAGTTTTCGCTCATCTTCGTATTGCTCAGATCATTTTGCGCAAGGACACCGTATCTTGAGTGATGCTCAACTGAGTTCTTCTAGAATCTGGAGTCTGAACGTCTCGTGACGAAGCTGCAGTGACGGTCTTGTCCCTTAAGTAGTGGTAGTGCAGCATCCCTCTCCAGCAGCGCCAGTCGGAGACACGCAGTTCCTGACGATCACCCTCCTCTGACGCGCACCGTCTTGCGTTCGTCAGCGTATCACTTCTGGTTTCGGAAAACGTCCTGCTAGAGGCTGAATAGCATAGTCGGGATTCCAGAGCAGGGCGGTACGAGAAATACCCTTGAACTCCCCAACCTTTTATCGCAATGCAGCTCGAGTTCTACATGAGTGTGTCTTGCCAGTCCCTCGGCAAGATATCCGGTAGACTCAACCCTCAGGCGCTGATAAGGGAGAGCTCGGACTGTCCTAGCCTGGCCCCGAAAGCTACCAGCTGCCTCTTGAGGCTCTTGTCAGAAAGTGTCCCAGGGTTCCTCTGGTTTGACTAAGAATCCACTGGATCAGCAGAAGCAACACCAAATTACCACACGATATAGCACGCTTGGGCGTCGGGTATGTCACTAGCGACTACTAGTAGCCAGCAACCAAATTGCTTCTCTTTATTTATCTTCCATATTTTGCCCTTGCTTGACCCGGTCAGTGCCCTCATCTTTCCCAAAAAAACTCCGTGTTGATGGAGAAAGAAAACGGTCATGGCGAAAAGATTGAATTTAAATCGACCCGCCTCGACGTCACATTTTCCCACCTTGACACGATCCATCCATGTTGTCACAGTAGCATTGACTCTCTCTGTCGCTGTGTCTTTTGAGCCTAGGGCGGCGAAAGAAGACAGAGAGAGAGAGAAAAGAAAATACGAGCCGCATCACGAGGTCTCGCAGCGCACCTGACACTACTGTCGATATCGTATTCTAATTTTACTCTTCGCCTTGGTCTACCTGAGTTAGCCCTTGGCAACGCCGTCGGCCATTTTGACTTTTAGGAATGCAATCGCCGCTCAGCGCAAATCAAATCAACCCTTCAGGGCTCAGCTCGAATCAAGTGTCCTGCCGTCCCTCTCATGCAACGCTCGATCTGGTCCGTAAGGGCCTCAGCGATCGTGGCCTGTACTTAGTCGCATAATTAAGGTTCTATCTACTGTCCGATCCCCAATGGTGGTAACGTGCATCACTTTGTTTCCTTCTTGTAGCCAATCCTTCGTTTCACTTTGTCGCACTTCCTTATGTGACACAGGCAAGTGAAACTGAGGCGTTGTGTCTAGCAATTGTCTCAAAAAATGGCTCTTGAAAATAATGCTCTTGGGCTCTACATGCCACGCAAGAAAACCTCATCACTGCTGCTCTGTGAATCCTCGTTTCAGACCTTGTTCTTTGCTTTTGCTCATCACATCCGTCTATCTCAGATCCTTACTCTCCTCGCATGCCAAGCCGAGACCCCTTTGCCCTAAAACCAACCCCGGGTTTCAGAGTCAGAGATGCTCATCGAATCATCCAATCGAAGGAGTTCAGTCTCGAGTAACCCTTAGGCAAAAGGACTTTGACGCGCGGTTTCTTGATCCATCAAAAAGATTGACATTTTCCACGTCGAAGCATTAGTCGAAGATCGTCAACTCTCTTGACGAGGCACGAGGTGATCGACCATCTCGGTTATTTTATGTTTTTGGTTTCTACTCTGTCTGGCCCTGCATGGAGATCTTAACACAAGTACCGACAATCAATGTTGATTTCATTCATGGACATCGCTCGCATTTTGGTAGTTCACCATGCCTCGATATATAAAACAAATCTTAGACTTCAAAATCATGCCGGCGTAACCCGAGACGAAACGGCTGCGTATCATCTTCCTTTCAAGTATCATACGAGATACACAACCTTATGCTGCCAGGATAGCGTATCACATAAAGGCCCATCTGGTTGAAACCAGGTCATACGACAGCTATTACAGGAACGGGTCATCCTCAAGTTTGATCCTTTACCCCAGCCTTATTATTAAGCTTACAATTACAATAAAGGAAGGAGCGTAAGTCTACTAGATCAAGCGTTGACAAGGCGGTGCCATTTGGAAGTGGTTGAATGATTCTGGTACATGGCTGTTATCGTCGGAAAACTTCATCAGTGTTGCTCTTCGTAAAGCATATAAGGACAAAAGCTGAGACTGACCAACCACTAACCATAGTAACAATCAAACAAGTATTTGGTGCACGTAATAATTATCCCATATGCTATACTACGTAATGGTTATTGTGTTCAATGCCTTTACAATAGACGACTACCCTACACTAATACACGCCTTAATATGGAGAGAAACATGTAATGCACTGCACAACATTTCCCGCTATTATTGACAGTCACTGGTGTGTATATTCAAGAGCCATCATACAGACCCGTCACGGGTTGTGTCGCTGGACGTTAAAGATGAGTGATATGACTTCCAAATCAAGGTGGCTTGACCTTTGTCTGTATGATTTGGAGTCACGACGTTTGTGCCGCGGCAAGAATGATTGATTACCACGAGGTCAAAGTTCTCTCAACGCGTATTGCAGCATAAATAAGAAACCTAAGGAACTATGGCATCCAGCGCATTCAGTTGGTCAATTGAAAACAGCAGTGTAGCCGGGCATCGAAAAAGAGGAGACGTAGGGTAGGTAACATGGATATAGGAAGTTAAAGTAGGTATTTATTAGAGACGATTATCTGAATTCGGTCGAGATACGCAATACGATGAACCATGACAGCGACAGTCGGCAATGAACAATCTATTGGACAAACTTTCAAGTCCAGGACATAATTGCAGCCGTGTTATAGGTGAGTGCCGTGATGAGTTGCGTCCAGGGACCACCTGCAGACGTCAGATCTTTGAACCAAAGTCTACCACAGGGCTCAGATATAGCCTAGCTTCGATCGAGACTGCATAAGGCGCAGTTACAATCGGAATCGGCGACTCGAACCAGACACTGTGAGTTCCTGTGGCGTCTCCAGTCTGTGCCTTGCATGAACTAAGATGGTGTTGAGGACGGGAGGAACAGAGATCTCGGCACGCTCTGCCTGGGTGGGGGACAACTAACGTGTGTAGCCCGGCAACTATCAATTTATACATACCACTCAGACTCGTAGTCATGCTCAGGCAGGTCATCCGTTATGGTGTCTCTGGCCTGCAGCTTGTTTGTCGTTGCTCTATGTGCGCTTGGTAACAGCCGGAGCTTCCTCTGATAATCATACAAGCAAAATACGAGGACTTGGACTAGACTTTTGCTATCAGACCAAGATAAGAGGCTGTCAAGTAGGCCAAGCTGCACAATGTTGTCACTTCCCCGGATCTCTCTGTCTGTGCAGTCAATCGTGCAGTCCCGGCGGGACGGGTCGAATACCCCTGCCTGTCACAATATGTCACGATCATGCAGGTCCTCGATGACACCTGCACGAACCATGGCCGTGCATGCCCGACTCTGTTCGGCTGCTTCTTCCCGTGATGCTCGCCTCTCCTCAGCCCAGTGCCATCTTGTGACCTCTGAATATGCAGCAAAAGACCATTATAGCTCCGTATTGATAATCCACACGCGTCATAAGACCAGGGGGATAGCCCAAGTGGTTACAGGCTTTCCACCCAAAACCGTTGTTCTCGACCCAGTGGCGGACGAATTCTCTAGTACGGGTGCAACGGTAGTTTGACCAAGCCAGCCTCTTACACCGCAACTCACACGGCAGAACGGCGCCGTTTGCTTCCCTTTCACAGACCGCCCCCTCAGCGTCATGCCCAGGCGGTAAAGCTTGCAGCCACCTGTGCCTCGCCATGAGACCGCCAGACTGTTGCGACGACTGAAGACGTTGACGCCACCAAAGGGTTGATCGTGGCGTTTGGGACCGTTAGCAGAGAAGGCTTCTAGCGTCAGAGGGCGGTGACGATTCTATTGGGGAACGTCTCGGCTGGGAGTTCGCCGGATTTGGACAAACGCGGCAGAACGATCGATGTGTTCTAGAAGAGACATCGGTGTAAGTCGTCTGGTCACATAGAGAGAGTGCTTGATATAAATACAACTTTCCGAGGCGGATGAGACTGGGTTTGTTGTCTCGACACCAGTCTTTCGTTCACTCATTCATCCACCTTCCTTCAAGATGGCCTGGCCAAAGTCATTCGTTCTTTTGCTTGCTGCTTCCAGCATCACAGGCGTCCAAGGCGGTCCCTGCAAGCCTCGTTCGCCTAGTTCTTCAGTGCCAGTCTATTCTGTACCAACTTATAGTATGCCTACTTATCCCATACCTGTGACTGAGTCGACTACCACTGTGAGATCTACTACTTCTCAGGGCCCGTTGTCGAACTCGGACACTACCTCTTCCACTCTTTCCAAGATCACTGCAGAGTCTACTGGCTGGACCAATACCGAGGAGTCTTCAACCACCACTTCCCGTGAAACCACCACAAGCACCAGAGCTACATCTTCTGGCACTTCCACTTTGTCTTCCGTCTCTACCTCTGGCTCAGTTACTAGCACTCACTCCACAACACCCGGAACCAGTTCAGAGACGTCCAAGGACACCTCAACTACTACCAAGGGAACCTCTACCATAACAGAGAGCAACACTTCCACTCATTCGACAGAAACCAGTGCTTCTAGCACAACTCACAAGACCTCTACTGCTTCCACGTCCACTTCAAGCTCTGGCACCACAGAGACTTCCACACTCTCTTCGACTTCTGGCATTGCAAAGTCATCTGACACCGCTACCGGATCTACTTCCACCACCTCTCAGAGCAGCTCGGCTACAACGAGCACCACTGTCACGTACGACACCACAGCTTCTTCAAGCACTGGTACAGAATCTACTACTTCTGCCACCAGCGAGACTTCAAAAACATCAGAATCTTCAGGAACCACCTCGCCTTGTCCCACCTCTGACACTTCCACCTCCGTCAGCTCCTGGACTTCTACAACTGAGACCGTGACTTCTACGACTGGAGTTTCAACATCTACCATTGAATCTTCAAGTCAGACTAGCACTTCTGCTACATTGGCCAGTACCACTACTTCATCTGAAACTAGCGCCTCTAGTACGGCCTCTTCTTCTGTGGCAACCGAGACTTCGTGGACATCAGACACCTCCACCACTTCCACATCCCAGTCTTGGACCGTCTCTCAGAGTTCGACAACTTCTACACCCTGCCCATCTCCCACAACCGTGTCTGAGTCTTCAAGTAGCACTTGGACATCAAGTGAAGCCAGTACTTCTACCGGTCTGGGCTCTACTTCCGAAACTTGGGTTACCACGAGCACGTCTGAAGCCTCAACCACAACGACACCATGTGATACTACAACTTCTTCGATTACCCTGTCTTTAACAACTTCACCACCTTTGACGTCTTCCACAACCACCTCCGAGCCTTCATCCAGCACTTCAGACACTTCAACTACAGGGGCACCTCAAACTTCAACGATCACGTCTGGATCCTCCACCACCACCTCATGTGACACCTCTATACCCACAACTCTCACAAGCACAACTACGACCGCCAGCACAACGATCACATCCCCACCGCCACACCCAACTTGCTTCCGCTACACCCTCCACAACAACCCACCTCGCCCTGCAGACTGCGGCCACACCGGTCATCGCAACGGCAACAAGGCCAACGTCATTGGCCAGGGTAATTCAGAAAGTGTTGAGGAATGTGGACAGAGCTGTGATGAGACAGATGGATGCCAGGCCGTTGTTTACGGTTACCGGAACTATGACATGAACCAGCCTTTCTGCGACCTGGTCGATGCGTCCCATGGTCGTGATGATGGGGATGATACGTCGTGGTTGTGGTATGATATGTCTTGTTTCAACCCGGATTGTGTTCCTCCACCTGGATATGAATGTGGCTATTAGATGAAAGAAATTTGTCGTTTACCTGGACTGTATCAGGGTTGTCATTTCTAGTTGGAGTTTCGTTGTCATTAGCCATAGCGTTGTGTAGTTTGCACATACCACTTGAATATCTAGTATATTTTGTTTCGACATAACATCACATTGCTTGTGCGGGCTCCGGCTAATACAGTACTTTAGTCTGTACCTTTCGGCGCAAGTTCCCCCATGAAGCTTAACCAAAGCTATCGAGGCCCGAAATGCTCTCCTGGAGCGACGGTCTTGAGTAAACATGACTGAGTTCCATCACATCCCTCGAACGGAATTCTATTTCCCCACCAGTCGAGGTTGATATCATTGTATTGTAAAGCAAAGAACATGATCAGCGCTGACAAAGCAACGCCGGCAGAGAATGCGGCCGAAAGGATATAGTTGTACTGCCAATGATTAGTCCAACGAAGAGTGTATGACTGGACGTGCTGTTTAAAAGAGACAAACCTTTGCCCAGAAAGCGAGATGTCGCTTTCTGATATACATCCACGAGAGCCAGCCAATAGGTACGGCAGGCCAGATATAGCTGAGATTATATGGTGCCCAGACCATACCACCTGCGAGTAAAACAACTGGGTGAGTGCCTCGAACGAGTTTGTTGTTTGGGTATCTCCTGCCAAGCCACCAAAAGATGAGGACTATAGCTACACCTAAGGGAAAGCCCACCAGGGCCTCGACATATTGACCGCCAGGGCCAAAGAGCTTCTTAGGTCCGATGGTCCCCCACAACACGGCTGCTGTAAAGAAGTTGTTCAGACCCGGACACGTGAAGCGGTAGGGAGCATCCGGCGTACATACACCGTCCAAGTGTATCTGATACTGAAGAACACCAACAGAGACAAGCGTCGAAACGAGAGTAGGGACCATCTGCGCCCAGAAAGTGAAGCGTGGCGGTATCTTGAGGTAGTGTGCCAGCTTCAGATCGGCGCTGAAGGCAACCGCCTGGGTGCAAGTCGTGAATCCGAAAGTCTTGAAGAAGCACATTGCAATGGCATTTCCCTCAACAAAGGAGCCTCCCAGAAACTCGGCTATAACGTTGAGCGGGACTGGTACGCCTGTTGTGGCGGATATGAGGCCGACCGGGACAACAAAAATGAGACTGAGGATTATACCAAATGGCACAACCGCTGGTGTGGTATTCGTAGGCCATTGGGAAATGCCGACAATTCCAACAATGAAGGCTATCGCGAGACACACAAGGTACCACCACTCGGGGACTTCACGATAGGCCTGCATAAGTCGACTGTGGGCATCAAGCACCTGTCCATTGTCAACATCTCTCCGCTTCGACGGACGAAAGCTGTTGAAGAGATCCTTAAACCCGAGGACGATCTGATGGTGGTGGTAAAGCGCACCGTAGGTAATCGCAGCTGTATAGATGGCAAAGAAGAACACATATGAGCTCAGATGAGCAGCTGTTAAGAATGCAGGCGAGTATGCGTCATACTTGTCAGGGTCGAATATCCCACGCTCATCTAGAATGGCCGAGACGTTATATAATCCGCCAAAATGATCAAACACACGGTTCGAGTTGACAGGGAGGTAGGCGGTATAGTAGGCGTTTCCGTAGTAAACACCCAGGATGAGAAAAAAGCTCAGCATTGATCCAGAGAACATGTTGAAAGTGGTAAAGAAAGGGACCATGAGAGGATCACAGCCCATAGTAGCTATGTTCCAGTCTAGAGTCGGTAGAGGATTGAGACCTAGCCCAGTGTGGCCGCCCGTGATAGTGGCCAGATCACGGTTGCTGGGGGCTATCCAAGTCATCCAGCTGAACCAACTCAGACCTGCAAAGAGATAGTTTGGAAGCCAGAAGTAGACAAACATGCCGCCAAATGCAATGCTGAAGAACCTGAAGCGAGACATGTTCCAGATCTTCCTGAAAGGCCCCAGGACAGGAACGTCGCCTTCATCGTGCAATGCTGTATTCAGTGCTATACAGACCAAAGATGTTGGCCATAAGCAATATGATGGGTAGACGAGGAAACGTCTACACAGACCAGTGAGTCCGTATCCGATGAAACTGGACGAAAGCCCCAGCAGGACCTGGTACCCGATGCTAATCGCGTAAGGCTGGTTGAAGTAAGAGGGGAGATACTGTATCCAAATAATGTAGTTTGTATAAGGCGTCCCCATGGAGATACTCGCCATAATGGTAATCAACATGTGTTCCTTCTTATTGAACACCCCAGGGTTGAGACTATGCCTCACGCCGAAAAGAGTAACCCCGAGATCAGGAAGTATCTTCTCGAGAGACTTTCCAAGAGGATAGGCCAAGAGCTGAGGCACAACAAGACTGACGTTGATCATGGGTTGCCGGATCTCGAAGAAGCTGTTGATGAAGGAGACTGCGCACGAGAAGACGAGACCCACGAACCAGGCGCGGATCGTGGAGCACGGCATGCTCGGGTCGTCATGGTTGTCGACTATTGCGCGGACCTCGGCATATGGCGAATTATGTGTGATCAGGGCTGCTTCGATCTTGATCTCTTGGATGAGCGCTTCATGACGCTCTGGGCGGTGCAAGATATCATCGTTATCTATGGGGATATAAGCATAAGTTGACGGTGCTCATATGTGGACCTACTTAGAAATACTTCAATCTTGTTAATCACAGAGAGAGGAAAATTAGGGTCTCTTTTGTGAATCTTGTATACTTTTTTCATCGTCTGGAATTTGTCAACTCCTCATTGCGTTCAAGCGAGAGATGCAACGGGCTCACCTCGTGGGCGCCTTCAAGAGATAATGCAGCCGCGACCTCTCTTGCTTCAAGCAGATCATCCTGAGTAACGTCAAGATCTCTTTCAAAACCACGCTCGAACTCGGGTGACTCCTGGGAACTATGAAGCAAATCCTCATGAGACTGGAGACAAGATGAGGTTAGAATAAGATACAGACCCCCCAAAGGGACTAAATACTGACTGTTTCTGTCAACTCGACATCCGAATTACTCGGTGGAGCCTCCAACTTTTGTACCAACTTCGCCATGGAGATGAGATGTTGGTAGTCATCTATACACAAGTGTTGAGTTTAGAGAAGACATCAACAGTCTACGACGTCCTCTTAAACTTGATCCATCTGAGAATCTGCAGAGCCAATGAAGGCCCCCCCAACTTTCTGAGTCCGTGATGGGCTACGGGGAGTGTTTACCACAGATGCACAGCCCTGTCCAGGGGCGTACAACGCACCAATAAGCCAGCGTTTCTAGCCCGGTGTGGCAAGTGACAGGGCTCGGCCGCTGCAAGGGTGAAGTTTATCTCGGCTTCACCAGTCCAATACGATCCAGCAACTAACATTATGCAGTTGCAGCTGTGCAGTGAACGTCAGGCTGACTACATTTTTACATGAATTTACTAAGCTCATTTGCCTTGATCGACATCAACTGCAGTAGTTCTTGAGCTTACAGGCAGCAGCAACAGCACTTGAGCCGTTGATACGTAGTCTGATATTAGAGCACGACATGGCATTGGTCAGCCCTACTGGGCACTGTTAGACTTGGTCTGGTCTAATTATGTAGTTTGTCGAGCAGCAACGTCAACCCCAAGACAGTGGTGGCAATGTCAATCTCTCCTAGTATCAGTGTAGGGGTGGCAGAAATACGGACAAGCCGTTATTCTGTATCACTACAGCTGTAAGCTTGGTAACACACGTAACGATCCTTACCCAAATGCACGATACAAGACATAATGTGTCTTCAAACTGGCAACGAATCGGGGGACAAATTCACAGACTTCACATGCAGAAGACCATATTTCAAAATGAATAGACAATTTGCTTGACTGATGGGAATCAAAGAAACCTAATTACAACACATAAACAAACCAACGTGATCCCGTGTTGGCGAAAGAAAGAAATTCCACTTTTAATCCATTATTGCATGCCGGATTGCGCAAGCGCGATCCTCTTCCAGTGGTCGCGTTCAGCTTCCAACTTGGCAATCTTGTCCTCCAGCTCTTCCATCTTAATGGCCTTGCGCTCTCGGGACTTGCGTGCCGCGAGAGTGTTGCGAGCGCGCTTCATGGCGACAATGTCGCTGGGGTCGTCAATGATGATGGGAGGCAGGGGCTTGTCTCGCTTGCGAGCGTTTACACCAGCAACCGAGGAGTGACGGGTGGAAGGAGAAGCACCCGACTTTCGGCGGCTGGGAGGGGGAGACTGGCCGTCTGACTCCAATTCATCAGACCTCTCCTCGGGGGAGCTCTCAACAGTTGACTGCACAGGAGCAGCAGAAGTCTCCTGCTGAGGGAACAGAGGAAACCAAGGGTCTGAAGCTGTGTCAAAGTCGGCGGTGCCGAAGTTGGGAGACACATCATATCCATCAGTGAAGTCGGGAGACTCATTGTAGATAGATGGTGAAGTCAAAGCCGTGAGGGCTGACGAGTTGGGCGCAGACATGAAAGAGTCGTGAACAAGAAGATCTTGAGGTGAGATTGTCGCCATGTTGGCAATGGAGCTAGAGGCACTGCCGCTGAAGTCAAAGACAGAGGCGACGGCAGGCGAGGAGAAGGCCGTGTTGGCCCCGCCCTCGAAGGCGGTGAACTCTTCGAGTTCGACGTCTGATGATGGTGAGTAAGTGGGACTATATGGAAGATCAGAGTGGTACAAACCTGCAGCATTCATCATCTTGGCGGTTTGTTGAGGGACACTTCCTGTACTCTGGGAAAAGAGGGGGACCGGAGGTCTAGCAGGTCGGTTCTGCTTGTTCAACGTGGTGGACGACGATGGGGCCGAAGAGGCGTAAAACTGGTTCGTAGGGCGATTTACAGTAGACGGAGGATGACCGAAAGCCTGGAGCAACTGGGCTACTCGTTGATTCTGGACAGCAGGGGAGACAGGCTGTTGGTGACGGTTCAGATGAGACGAGTGACGGCGCTGGTTTGGCAGCGAGGTAGTAGACCGATTAGGGAGCTGAGGCTGATCGAACAAGACAAAGTCCTGATGTGGTGTTTCGGGACTCTGTAACTGTTGCGCGGGTGTTGCCGGCAGGCTGGAATTCGTGGAGGGTAGCCATGTTGACTGGGGATCCGTGGTGAAGACTGGGAAGTCTAGGCCTGAAATGTTGGCGGTTGTGAAGGAACTGGAGCTGAAGCTATTCAAAGCAGTGCTAAAGTTCAGGTCGACCGTGAGGTGAGCTGAACGAGGTGATTGAGTGGGGATTGGTGTGTTGGGGTCCTGGGACGTAATTTTGACTGAGGACTGAGGAATAACGTGGGAAGGGGGTGATTTAGAACATCTTGGCGATCGCTTTCGGTGTGATACTCTAGATGTTACTTTAATTTTGAATTTTGGGGGTGAGGAGAGAAAAAGGAAGAAAACGAAACCTCAGGATGGGAAAACGTGGACAATTTGTATTTCTCAGGCAGCAATCCTGCGAGGGTTGTGTGCCTTAGAGGAGGGTACGGGTCCGCAATTACGGGGCTGTTCTCTCGTTAGGCGACCATTTGCGTCTCCAAGTACTTGAGCAAAAGCGCGCCCTTCGGACAGACATGGGTCCGGCAAATGAGTCACACTTTTTGGTGCCAACCACATTGGGACTGGCCGACAAGCCTCCACCAACTGCGACTGCACGCGCAAGCCTCAACGGGCCTGTCGAGCCCTTCTGTCCTGTCTGCTCTGCCACTGCCCCCCCATAAGCCACCAGCCGTGCCCCTGCATTCAAAGTTCTGATTGGCCAAACTGCCTTTCCGCCCTGTTGGCTGATTGTGCTTCTGCCAATCACCGTCTATTGACGGGTACCAAAGCCGTGGTTTCAAAGTCTCGTCTTGCTTTCTGCTAGGCCAACGACAACAACCAGTCTCATCTCGCGAATTGCTGCAGCTGACGAAGGCAGTGATGAAGAGGACAACGAATCTCATACTACGTGGTAAACAGGGGACGAAGCAGCCGCGCATTCATGCATCTCTTATTTGCCCATTTCCATGTCTCAGTCCGCCTACCAATCTGCCTACGACAGGAAAGTTAGCAGAGGCTTTTTTTTTCTTTTTCTCCCTCCTAGTTTCCCCGTGTTCCTTTTTAACCGTCCTAGCCGATCACAAAAATTCACAGTACAAGGTACAGTAGATGGAATAGCGGCTGCCGCATGTTTCAACCTCATTACACTGTGTCAGAAGAAATGCCTCTTTCTTCATTTCGTACTTGAACCAGGGAGGCGGCCCTAGGCTCAACCCATCAATAAGCCAGTATTCAGTGGACATGGGCTGAGCCTGAATTGAGGCCCTCACAGGTTGAACCCACTCGTATAGGTATTCTGCCTTTCCGAATCCCATGCATGGGAATGTCCTGAATATCGGCTTTGTTGTCCTGCGCATCCGCATCGAGTTCCTGATCACGAATTCTGGTTCCTGACTTTTTGAAAACACCCTCTCCGAGTTGTTACAAAATAAGGATACTAGCTTTATCACAAGCTAACAAATGAGACACATCTCAAGGCTAGTCTAATGAAGAAGTGGGTGGTGCTGCAACTGACAAAGCATCTTGGCTCTCTTTTCAAGGTTGTTTGCTCCCGACGCGCATATGCCGACTCAATTCGTCCAAGTTTCTTGGCTTCGTGATGTTCGGAGCTACCTTTTTAGGGATGATGTGAACTTATTTGGTGATGTCTTGATTCCGTTGCACGGAATTATACTGCTAGATTTCCAACGTCCAGGACTTGATTCCTCATCAAACCCTCCAGTCGTCAATCATCTAGCCTGTCCAAAAAGGAATCGGCCTGTTTCTTGGCCCTCCGTGCCGCCATATCCTCCCTGCGTTTCTCAATCTCCCGTCTCCTGGCATCCTTCTGCTCTTCGCGAACCCGTCGTTGCTCTTCCGTCTTGCGGCGCTCTTCCGCAAGCCCCTCCATCTCCGCAGCCCGACTCTCCTCGTCCTTGCTGAATTTGAAAAATCCCGTGCCTTTGGTCCGGATCTCCCAGTCAGCGTCGTAATGTTGCGCCGGTGGTGGTGTCGCGCTGCGGTCTCGCTTCCGTGCCAGCTCCTCCATCTTGTCCGGGTCATCGGGGTTAAAGGCCATCGATTGTATCGTGTCACCGACAATGAGGTTGCTCGGTGCGCTGGGTCTTGCAGACATGCGCTC
Source organism: Fusarium nurragi (assembly GCA_012977755.1). Taxonomy (NCBI): domain Eukaryota; kingdom Fungi; phylum Ascomycota; class Sordariomycetes; order Hypocreales; family Nectriaceae; genus Fusarium; species Fusarium nurragi. The sequence goes on along the minus strand of JAALXI010000351.1, from coordinate 12,144 downwards.
GAGTTCTTCAGCTCCTAGTAAACCGCGTTGTGCTCTTCGGTCCAACTTCTCCTTTTCTGCTTTGGTGACTTGTCGTACACGGCCAAATTCATCCTCATACTCAACCATCTCACCGCTGTCATTGGCATCGTCCTCATCGCTGCTCGTTTCATAGTTTCCCTTTCCCTCCTCTCCTTCTGCCCATTTGCGATCAAAGTCAATTAGTGGAGCGGCTTCATTTTCTTTTGGCACGTAATCTCCTCGCTTCATTGCTGCGTATAGTCGTGCTTTTTCCTCCATCCGCCGCCTGGCTCGCGCTAGTTCTTGAGTCTCATCTTCCGTTCCCGCGACTTCCTTTAATTGTAGCCTCTTTGGTCCATCGGACTCTTTGCTCTTTTTAGGCTTTGTGCTTTTGAATATGTCATCTTTGCTCCCCTTATGGGAGCGTGAACGGCCAGCTGATGTTGTCGCTGATGAGGTGGTTGACATCAACGATGTCAGTTGAGCAGTGAAATCGAGCGAGCTGGATAATGTTTTATCTCGCTTCTGCTTCTTGGCCGGCTGTTGGCCGTACAAATTCGGATCTTGTGGCATGTTGTTTAGTCTGCAGTGGTTCGTGTATGTTTCCTTTTTTATATGTATCGTTGATCATAATGGAGAAAGTTTGGTTACGCCTCTGGCTCAAAAACCGGCGAGGGCCATCGCCGTTCAGCCTGAGGCAATAATAGTTGGGTTGTCAAACAGCAGCACGACCCAGCACGATTCGGTATAGTTGATCAATCTACAACCGATAAAAATACATGATCTACATAACCTGTTTAACATGTCGATATCAGTGACAAGTGGGCTCATCAATTGCTTGCCCAATTGGTTGTTCCTTTAGAATACTCCGATATTGTAGGGTAATCCACCGCGGGGTTATCTGGCGTGCTCAAATCACCGTCCTCAGTGCCCCGCCATCGGAGCTCGACTTTATTCTTTCACAAGCTTCGTCAACAGTTTCGCAGTACAATAGCAATCATGGCCGCTCCCAAGCAAGTTTTCATTGGAATTATCGGTAATTGAAATACTGCAAACTACAAGTAATTGTAAACTAATGCATCGTCATCATAGGCGCCGGAGGCGTTGGCAAGGCCTTTATCGACCAGCTTCAGTCCCTCGCTGCTCGGAAACCATCACCAAAGCTGAGCCTTGCCTACATCGCCACGAGCCGGAAGGCCATCTTCAACGACGATTACTCTCCCATTGATATCGGAAGCGCCGTCGAGACTCTTGGTTCCTCCTCCAAGGCTCCCCTCGCCCTCCCTCAGGTTGTCGAATACCTGGCCAAGGCCCCCGCCAAGACTATTCTTGTCGACAACACTAGCTCCCAAGACGTTGCTGAGCTGTACCCTCTCGCACTGAGCCGAGGAATTAGCATCGTTACACCCAATAAGAAGGCCTTCTCAGGCTCATACAAGCTGTGGCAGGACATCTTCTCGGCTGCCGAGTCTTCAGGCGCCCGAGTCTACCATGAGTCGTCCGTCGGTGCTGGTCTTCCGGTCATCTCCACCCTGAAGGACCTGGTTGAGACTGGTGACAAGGTCACCAAGATTGAGGGTGTTTTCAGTGGCACCATGTCCTTCCTCTTCAACTCTTTTGCGCCTACCGAGGGCCAGGGTGGTAAGTGGTCCGAGGAGGTCAGGAAGGCTAAGTCTCTGGGTTATACGGAGCCTGATCCCCGAGACGACCTCAACGGTCTCGACGTTGCCCGCAAGCTGACTATCCTGGCTCGTCTTGCTGGTATCCCTGTCGAGTCTCCTACCTCTTTCCCCGTGCAGAGCCTTATCCCCAAGGAGCTCGAGTCTGTTTCCAGCGGCGATGAGTTTCTTGAGAAGCTTCCTGATTTTGACTCGCAGATGGAGGAAACCAAGTCTGCTGCTGAGAAGGCTGGAAAGGTAGTCCGATTTGTTGGAAGCATCGACGCTGCTTCTAAGCAGGTCAAGGTTGGCCTGGAGCAGTTTGACCGCTCACACCCCATTGCCGCGCTCAAGGGAAGTGATAACATTATCAGCTTCTATACTGAGAGATACGGAAGCAACCCTCTCATTGTTCAGGGTGCTGGTGCCGGAGGTGATGTGACTGCCATGGGAGTGACAGCTGATCTGATCAAGGTGCTGTCGCAAATTGCGTAAAAGTTGAAAGTACATAGCCAAATATCAAAGTATCAAGTTTAAGCCTCTATCAACACCGCAGATATTCCAGTTGGTTGTGTGGTAGCGTAATTAAAGTGACGCTTTGTCTATTCCTGTTGCTACTGCTGCAGCATGTGGGTTGGTAGTGACAATGGTATCGGATTCGACAATCGGAGGAGGGTTCTTGTTATTGATGTTCCTCCACATCCAGAGGAAAAGGTCGAATATCACAAGAAGAATCACTGGTACGAATAGCATAAGACCGAAGCCGAGCTATGGGCAAGTCAGTCAGAAGCCTAGGGGAAATTCGGTCGATCAACACTTACACAGACAAGAGAGATGAGGTTCACGATAGTGGAGTAATGGGTCAGTAGAGGACCGAAGAGGTTCCACGGTGCGTCGGTAGACGTCTGAGGCATTATGGACAACGCTATAGCTTGCTTCGAAGTAAAAAGGCTCATGACTTGAAAACGTGTGATGTTGTGGATGGTAGAATCCCAGATTCCGAGGCTGCCTCAGGTCAGGGATGGAGGTCGATGCTCCATATTCCAGTGAACAGGGTTATTTCCGTCACTTAATTGGCATGTGTAAGCCAAAGCTCAGGTCGCTTCACCGCCTTCCCAATGTGGACGATTCTGCTAAGCGCAAAGCTTCATTCGTCTCAGCCTCACAAATTATCACCAGAAATTGAAAGTACTTAACTGAATAACCTCACAACCACCACCATGACAGCAGAACTCCCAAATAAGCAAAAAGGCCGCGAGCTAGATCGCGCAAAGAGGACTAAAGATGGAGTCACTCAGTTACCGCGCAAAAAGTTCTACCGCCAGCGAGCGCACGCAAATCCCTTCTCCGACCATATGCTAGAATAGTATGTTACCTGTGCGGGCCGTACCAATCGCATTGTCTCTAACCCCCAGCAGTCCCAGATCTCCAGACGATATGGATTGGTCCTCATATTTCCCACACTACGTTCAGGAGGGAGTCTCGGAAGATTCCTCAAAACCTCCTCGTCTGACAAAAGATGTGGAGATTGTCGATATCGGTTGCGGGTTTGGTGGTCTTCTGGTTGCTCTAGCACCCAAGTTGCCCGATACACTCACACTCGGTAAGTAACACGAGAATTTTCTTGAGAACGGATGTGTACTAATTGGCACAGGCTTGGAGATCCGTACACAAGTGGCAGACTACGTTCAAGAGCGTATAAAAGCTTTGCGATCACAGAACTCGGACAACATGTACCAAAACGTGGGCTGCATCAGAGCAAACACTATGAAGTTCCTTCCCAATTTCTTCAGAAAGGGTCAACTATCCAAGATCTTCATCTGCTTTCCCGACCCACATTTCAAGGCTAGGAAGCACAAGGCCAGAATTGTGTCGACAACGCTGAATTCGGAGTATGCCTATGTCCTTCGGCCAGGAGGTATTGTGTATACCATCACAGACGTGGAGGACTTACATTTGTGGATGGTTCAGCACCTTGATGCTCACCCTGCCTTTGAGAGGGTGTCGAAGGAAGAGGAAGAGGCGGACGAATGTGTCCAAGTCATGTCAACTGAGACTGAAGAGAGCAAGAAGGTCACAAGGAATAACGGCCAGAAGTTCGTAGCGTTGTTCCGGAGACTTGAGGATCCTCCGTGGTAGATTTGGAATATCAATGGCAGCAATACACATGAATTATTCAATGACCTGCCTCTTGGGTTAATGAAGTGAGTTATGACGAACAATGTAATTTACATATAAAAACCAACAACTTGTGCTCTCAGTTGGATACTTGAAGTGGTCGTTAGTCCCTCAATGGAAGTGTCAAAATAAATGTCCGAGTAGTCCTGCTGGCCTACTCCGTAGTATTTGAGGTTTAGTAAGTAGTAGGGCAATTGGGGTAATATTGATATCGTCTTCCAGGGTTCCTTGTCCCGCAGGCTATTTTGACAGGGGTCGACCAAAATGACAGCATCCACTGTAATCGCTAACCACCTCACCTTCAACTCCCAGCTAGTGGCAGCCAAGTCATGACCTCCACTAGCACCGCTAACTCTACCACTGACATCCATCTTTGTTCAAGAATGTGGCTTTGAGGTCAACATCCTGGTGATGGCCCTCAAGCGTAGAGATGTTATTGTTGCAGGACTCGCCGCCTTCATAGCCTGGGGCTTTGCTGCGAGCTGGTCACCCATCCTCCGCTGGGCGGGTCATGCCTTTGTTGCCGGCTCACTTGTCACTCTCATCGCTCTCTTGGCCGGCCTCTTCCTCATCTCTAGACGTCCCAACGACCGCAATTTACGACCACACGGTGTCACGTTTCTAGGCGCAAAATCATGGCGATTCGAGGTGCAGGCGCTGCGCAAGCGACAATCCTATACTCCGACCCCAATCGACCCTGAATCACCCCGCGTTTCCAAGGCTATCGACGACTTACTTGGACTTATAATCCGCGACTTTGTGAGCAGCTGGTATTCAAACATCAGCAGTAACCCTGCCTTTACGAATCAAGTTGATCAGGCTGTGCGCCAGGCGCTGTTGAGCTTGTGCGATTTCGTTCGTGAGAAGGATCTGGCGGACCTCGTCACTAGTCGACTGGTTCCTATCCTCACCGCCCACTTTCGAGACTTTTACGAAGCGGAGAAATCAGTACGAGGGAAGAAACTCAACCGTTCTGTGACTGAATCTGAGGAGCTTGACCTAGCTATTGCCTCGAAATTCCGCGATGGACGTTTACACCCCGCCGCTTCCTTGTCGTTCCCTGACACCAAGATGGTTCAGCAGGACTACCTCCGGTCTCTTGTCGCAAAGATTGTACCTCGCATACTCCCGGAGAACATGCTATCTAGTCGAGCTGTCTCTATCATCATCCGAGAGATTGTCGGATGTGCCGTATTATTCCCCGTGATCCAGCTTCTCTCCGAGCCCGATACTTGGAACCAACTGATGGAGAACCTGGGCCGTTCAATGCTTCAAGACCGATCAACTGTACGCAAGCTCCGTGCAGCTTTGGACCAGCATGCCCCGTCTACTCCAAAAGCCAGTAAAATAGCCTCCATGCCCAGAGTTGCACCAGGTGATAACGAGCGCAAGTTTGAAAAGTTCATCCGTGCTATTCGCAAGGTCAACAACCTGTCGGATGCACGCCGTTTTCGCAGCGAGGTTGCCAGCCAACTCAAAAGGGATTCCCTTCAAGACAATCAAGACCAAGTTTATCTTCGTCGGCTGGAGATGGGGAAGAGGCTACTCGATCAACGGGTCAACCATCTCGCTGCTGGTGGCGAACGTCGTCCGCCTGGACCTTTACCTTTACCACAAACTTCTTCTTCACACTCAAAGTTGGAGAGTGCGCCCCTCGTAGATATTCTGCGGGACCCTTCAGCACTTTCTTACTTTATGGAATTCATGGATCGTCAAAAGCACATGCCTCTGGTGCAGTTCTGGCTTGTTGTTGATGGGTTTCGAAACCCCTTGGAAGATGATGGTCCGGACGACGAGCTACCGTCAACACTGCCAATGTGGACCGATTCAGATCGTCAAGACCTACAACAGATCAACCAAGCATATCTGTCAATGCCCGAGTTAAAGGTCCCGGATCACTCGAAGAACGAAGTCAAGGAGTTTATCCGGGCGGGAAAGACAGCTACACCAATGCAATACTACAGGGCCCGACGAGCTATCCTAAAAGCCCAGAGCGCTATCTTGGAAGAAATGCAAAACCGCTTCTTCCAGATGTTCAAAAGATCCGACTTATTCTATAAATGTCTCGCAGCTGAGGAAGCAGCAAATCTTCAGACCCTGAGGTCGACACCGCAGCCAGAAGCACAAGTACCAGCACCCAACCGATCTAGCAAGGCTTTACCAGCCAAGCCAAGGCCGGTATCGCGACTGACCCCCCAACTATCGAATGCGGGAAAACGTACAGGATCTGCATCTGATCTCAGGTCTTTAACTACCAACGGTAATGGGTCTGGCCATCGAGCCAGGCGCTCTTTGGATGAAGGTTCTACAACCCCCCTGTTTGACGACGACGACATCGATACAGATGGACTAGGGGATTCGGTGCAGAGCCTAGACGCAGATGCGAACAGTCAGCAACTGCCGGACACACAAGTAGTTCAGGCGGTGGAGGAGGCTTTTACAAATATTATGGAGGATGATCGTCCTCAGACTGCCGAAGATCTTCGCGCCTCCCTTTTCGGCGGCGCCGGTGGTAATAGTATTGGTGGTATTGATGATAGCACATCAAGTCTTTTCTCAGGGAACGACAACGAATCTCATCGAGGTTCTCTGGATATGGGAGCTCGACCAGGCATGCCGGGCAAGGAAGGTGAGAGGCCCAGCCTTTCATCCCTTGGTCTCGTTAGTGCTGCTTCACGAATTGGCGTCTTTGTAGACGATGATCTTTTCGGCGACAATAACAAGGACCTCCCCGATGATGGTGACCCAGACGACGGTCCAGCACCAGATGACGAGGATGAAGTGCATGAAGCGGCACCAGGGGACCTTGGACTAGCAGAAGCTATCAGTGCCCTTTCAAATGACATTGATCGTCTGGTGGCACAGGAGGCAGTTGTCGAGTCGCTGACCCGAAAGGCAGAGTTGACGAACAACACTGCCGAGCTACGCATTCTTAGGAAGTCAAAAGCGTCTCTGCACAGGGAGATCAGGCGTAAGGAACTTCAACGACAACAGTACGTGGTTCAAGAGAGTGACAATAGTCTCTACGGCCGCTCAACCATCAAAATAAAATCTATCCAGGTGGGAAGAGAGGAGGATGGCAGAGAATTTGCTCTTTACGTTATCGAAGTTCAGAGAAATGCTGGGGAGCAGATGCCCGCAGCGTCATGGGTGGTGTCAAGGCGATACAGCGAGTTTCACGAACTTCACCAAAAGCTACGGTCTCGGTACCCTTCGGTTCGAAATCTTGACTTTCCTCGGCGGCGCATGGTGATGAAGTTCCAAAGCGAGTTTTTACGCAAGAGGCGGACTGCCCTGGAGCAGTATTTAAAAGATCTACTTCTTTTGCCGGATGTTTGCCGTAGCCGAGAGCTCAGAGCTTTCCTTTCGCAAAGTGTGATAACACAAGGCCAAGACATGCTGGATCGTGAGGATAAGAAGGATATGATGACTCGCTTGTACGATTCTGTTGCAGACGGAATGGACGATATCCTCGGAAATATTCCTGTTCTGGACCAGATTTCTGAGGCTGGCCAGAACTTGATTGCGGCGGCTACTAACCAACTCAACGCGGTTCCGCTCAGTGTCAACGAAGTTGCCTTCCCAGCCGCCGAGGCTGAGGCCGAGCTGAACGCTTTTGAGAATAAGGAGCTTGAACCGTTCATCAAACCGATCTGCGACATCTTTCTGGAAATTTTCGAGCTCAACAAGGGAAACAACTGGCTCCGTGGCAGAGCCGTAGTAGTTGTTCTTCAGCAACTCCTTGGTGGTACGATTGAAAGAAAGGTGCGAGATAATGTCAAGATGCTCGTACAAGACGAATACATTCTCAGATATGTCGGTTTGGTTCAAGATAGCCTTTGGCCAGGAGGTCAGATGCAACGAGACCGTAAGCCGCGGACGGCCGCTGAGAAAAAAAAGACGAGGACCGAGGCGAGCTTAATGCTGGCCACATTGGTGCCAGATCTCGCAGGTAGCGTTGTAGGAAGAGTCAACGCGCAGACAGCGAGTCGTCGTATCTTTGCGACGTTGAACAACTCGAGGTTGAAGTATGCCTTTCCATCCAAGCCCCTCACTCGTATGGAGGTTTGGCTAACTGATCTATAGTGCACACCTGGTATTCACTATGATTGACGAAATCGTCTCGGTTCTTTTCGAGGAACCATAGGGCTCTAATAAGAATCTTCTCGTCCTTCCCCACAAAGCGCATAACACAGGGCAAAGCAAGGCGTTGGGCGTCACTAATAGGGAGTCAAGTTGGGCTGGAATGATGGTGGGATGATGGGATGACTGGAGAAATGATTGGTGGTTTCGTAATGATGAAACCTTTTTGAGGCTTCTTATCAAGTAACTTAGATATCCATGTGGAAGTTGCCGTTGATAGATGGCCATACAGTAATAGTAATGACAATGGATTATTCTCGACTGCCTCCTGTACGTGTACTACTGTTGTACTACTGTTGGACGTTGGCTGGTCGCGATTGAGTTTTGGAGTATTTCTAGTCTAGGTAAGCTCGGTAGCTCTTGTGCAGGATTAATGCAGGCGCGGGCGTTCGCATGTGACGCTAGCGAGATCCGGGGCACCTTCTCGATCTGGCGTTCTGCCATGTCCTCCCGCCTTTGCCCCAGCCTTTCTGTCGCGTTTAGGTAGGACCTGGGTTGCGCCCATGCAGTTCTCTCTTCTCCTCTCCACCGTCGCTTTTCATCATCATCAATCCTCGTCCAATCCGCCACCAACAAAAGCCCCGCGTTTTTGCTGTTTCTTGGTCCATCGCGCGACCGGCTCTGGACATCTGGAAATTCCCTGGCTTGAACAAAGATCGAAACTCTCTTGCTCCTCCCATCTGGATCCTTCTCTTGCTTGACCCGACGACGCTCCTCCCACCGGCAACATGACGGAGGTATCAGCCACCCGGCTGTACTTGGGGAACCTCCCTCGCAATGGTCCGGATTCATCGCCCTGACGCTCCTAGTCAAACCACTGACCTGCTGCCCAACAGCTACCAAATCCGACGTCGAGGCTCACTTCGCGACTCATGGCACCGGAGAAATCACTGAGGTGAAGCTCATGAATGGCTTCGGTTTCATTGAGTACAAGGACCCTATGGATGCTCGTGATGTTGTACCGGGTTAGTTGCTTACACCACTCTTCGTATTACAAAGCGCTTGCTAATTGTGTTCTGCAGCCTTCCGTATGTCACCAGTCTAAAGTGCTTCCACCCTTACTCCCTGGCTAACTAGCAATTTCGAAAGATGGTTCTGATTTTATGGGAGAACGACTTACTGTCCAGTTCGCCCGCGGTTCCCGGCATCGCGAGGGCGGTTTGGGCACCCATGAGCGCACCGCGCCGCGGCCTCGTCGAACCCCTCATCGAATGCAGATTACGGGACTTCCAAACGATACCTCTTGGCAGGTCTGTTCATCCTCCCCGTTGCTCATCGCTGGATTCCATGGACCTTCCCTTTGTGATTTGCGCGCTGCTCTGGTTTTTCTGGTTTCGACCCAATGGAACTGCACCAGGACTAGGTCTAGGGGACAACAACCACGGACCCCCTCCACCCGCTCTCCTGGTTTTGCTTCCTGGTTCTTAGCCTGACGGATTGCACTCTCGTTTTGTGGATTACATGGACTTCCGGCGTTTCCCTTCCTGGATAGCGACTTACGTGGATTCTGGAAATAGGACCTCAAAGACTTTGCTCGCCAGTCTAGTTTGGACGTGGTCTACTCTGAGACTGGTCGTGAATCGAACGGCCGAGGGTGAGTTCAGTTCCCTGCGCATTATTCCCGTTGGTAGTTAACATGAAATAGTTTTGTCGAATTCGAGACTGCCGCGGACTTGAGAACGGCTGTCGATAAGCTCGATGGTCGCGAATTCAAGGGCCAGCGAGTCCAATGCGTTGCTGACGTATGACAAGGTAGCCCCATCCGTTTGTGAGGACCCAGAATTGACACAATATTGTAGACTCAGCCCGAAATGCCTCCTCGCGAACGCGGTCGCTCCCGTTCTCCAGGACGACGCCCATACCCTCCGCCCATGGACGACTACGACCGACGCGGTCCTCCCCGAGGTTATAGCCCTCGCCGAGATGGATACGGCTATCGCGATCGTAGCCCGCGACGAGATTACTATGATGACCGTGCTCGCTATCGATCGCCACCTCGTCGCCCCATGGAAGACTACCCTCCACCTCCTCCCCGTGGTCGTTATGATGACCCTTACCGACGAGACTACCCTCCCCCACCGGATCCTTATGTCAATGGCCGACCGCCATACGACCGACCTCCTCGAGACTTCCCTCCGCGAGAGGGTGGATACCCACGGGAGGGTGGATATCCGCGAGACTATGATCGTGGTGGTGCACGCTACTGGTAAATCCATACCCCATTACCGCTTTGGGCGCTTGCTTGGCGGGACTGTCCTTGACCGACGGTGCTAGATCTATCCCCAACCGATTACGTCAATTGGCGTAGTACAGTTACAACCTGTCACTAGGTAGGGAAGGGCAAGATTGAAACGAAGCAGCGATATGCAGACTGGTGCAGCAATGATTGACGACCGACTGGTGACATTCTCAACAGCCAAGCAAAAGGAGGAGGGACATTGGGCTGGCGTCAGGTGCAAGCAGGGTTTGGCGGGACAGGACAAGAGTCGACGACAACCGGGAAAAGGCCGCAAGGCACATGACTTGAATGTCTTGGGTAATACGAACTATAGTGTACGACTACGAGGAAGCTATCGCGGGGGGGGATTTGCGTATTCCTTTGCTGTTTATGTTATGCTATCATTGGGGGATGTACGTTTTGGGATCGATAACTATTAGTTTTGTTTTGGAACCAAAAAGATAAAAATACTTCAAGATTGATTTCGTATTTCCAAATTGGCGTTGTATCACGGCACAACGAGTGAAGGTACTACTCGGGATTTACTTGGACGACCCAGTCCTGTCGCCCCCCCATATAATACAAAAAGAAAAATGTTGGGCAAAATAGATAATAATGATGCAATGCGCTTAAAGGGAATTATTGAGGATGGTAGAGTGTGTGGTATCGGGTATTGTTCAAGTTTGGTTGGTATAGATTGCAAGATTATGCCGTCTTCTTCCACTGGGTATAAACACCAATAACACTGCTCAGGGTACCGGTAAGGCCGACAACGCCATCGTCGAGGAAGGTGACCCAGCCGAGACCGGAGACGGGGACCAGGATATCGCAGAGATCGCAGAGAAGTTGCTTCTTGGCGGCGGCACGCTCACTGGAAGTATGTTTGTCAGTAAACTCGATGGAGAATTTTGGCGAGCGCAGATGGGGTGACTTGCATGGAAATAGTCTTGCTCTCGACGACACCCTCGCCCTCCTTCAGGTCGACCTTTGATGCGCGGGCGCTCAGCTGACGCAGGGTGTACAGCTGGCCGATGATGCTAAAGGCGATGCCAATGGCCCAGGATCGGTAAGCCTCCTGCTGGAAGCGCTTGGCGTGCTGCCATTTCTTGATGCCAGCGGCGTCGGGGATGGTGAGAGCATCGCAGGTGAGATAACCGGCGTAGCCCAGCTGGCGACCGACCTGGGTGTACTTGAGGACGGGGTCGAGAGACTTTGCGTCGGAGGCGGTGGCGGCGGCCTTGAAGTGCTCGACGAACTTGCCGGCGCGGAAGATCTTGCGGAAGAGGCCGAACTGCTTCTTGACGGCATTCCAAGGGGCGACCTTGTCCGGGGTTGCGTTGGTGCGGAGGAGGTACCAGGCGTAGAAGCGGGCAAAGTATTGGAAGACGCGCATGAGCTTGTCGCGACCGAGGGTGGTGGCCATGTAGCGCATGTAGTGCGCTACCGTGGGGTGGTAGACGAGGGCGTCGGCGACCATGATGGCGATCGATTGGAATGGATGGGGTAGGCGATAGGTTCTAGATATGAGGTTGTACAGAGAAAGTTATGCGACAGTTGACGATGTATGGAATCACGCTTCACCAGTAAAAACCCAGCAATTACTGATGGGGGGAAAAGCTTGGACGGGATGAAAATGAGATGGCGATGGAGATGGATGGAGATGCAAGAGATAAGTTTCCAGACACGGGAAAAGCTGGGGAAAGGGAACGCGAATGGAGTCAATAAGGTAGTTGAGTCCCCTAGATTGGATTGAACGTGGAGACGGAGACATGGCCGAGATACCGAGGTCCGCTCACGAGATCTCCTGCAAAAATATTGCCGTTTTGGGGGGGAGGGGAGGGGGAACAACTGCCTATTCGAGTGACTAGAGGGATAACAGCTTCTTACCTTGGTTGCTACTTGATATGATAAAAGAGATATCATTTCCAAGTTGTAACCCTGTTGACC
>JAALXI010000350.1:0-45710 GCA_012977755.1 Fusarium nurragi | reverse complement strand
CATACATACATACATACATACAGGCAGGCAGGTAGCAAGCAAGCAAACGGACAGGCCGTTTAACTGGCCGATCCTCTTTTTTCCTTTTCTTCTTTTCTTCTTTTTGCAAGAACGTTTGTACCATGCTCCGAGATAGGATTCATACAGTTCATTCAACAGCAGGAGGCCGGCGGTTGGGTTGCAGCATGAGGTAAACTCTACTTACTTTGCGCGCACCGGCATTCTGCCTGTTATGGCCCATATCTCCGACTGCCCTGAGCCGGGCCTCTTTGAATCTCCGATATACTACCGCGGTACTACGCTTCGCCTAAAAGTTTAATTCTCAACCCTTGGCAGAGGTGCTCACCTGGGCCTGGCTTAACGTCAAAACTATGAGTTACCTCTTGTGCTCAACAACAAACACCCACTCACTATCCGTACAGGACTAGCACAATGTCTCACCGACTGTTCTGTCACCCGCTGTAGTATGCCTACTTCGCGCCTCTGTCACGCGCTTGCTTTGGACGATAGGGGTACTTGATCATCTAGTCTGGTGCTATACTGAACTATGTTTCCGGCGTTAATTTGAGGCTGCTGTACCCGTCTCTTACCGTCATGGCTGATGGTTTTGTTTTATTTTAATTCGAGTTAGCCTTACGTCGCCATATAATCATGGAAAATTTTAACACGAGGAACACCCCGTCAAACAAGTTGTTCGTACCTGGCTTGGTGGGCAGTCCAATGAGTGACGAAACTGAAAGTAAAATAGCCAGTTTAAGTTCGTTGGAGTCTTGCGACGCGACTCACCGCCCATTCATCTGGTTGTGGGCAGCCCGTACCTTTTCGGGGTCAAGTTTGACTTTATATGACTCCAGTTTAAAGTACATTCGTCACGCTGTAGAGGTTCAAGCTTTTTGGCAAAGCAAGGCTTAAACATCCAAAAGGTTTCTTACGTGGCCATTATCTTGTTATTGCTCCGCTAGACAGCAACAGCCTCGGTCCAAGGCCGCTGGGCTGATGGTACTCTTGTAGCTTGTAGGTATCGTATATCAAGCACGTGGAGGAACCGTGAGGCTGAGATGAGAGCGGCGTGCTCGAGTCTTTACCCGTGAATCGTGATTGTGACTCGCAACAGCACGGCGCCTAATGCGACATCATCTCTGAGCCATGGAGCGAGCTAGGAATCAATAGTGACACGTTTACTGGCACTATTATTCCCAGTCCCATTTCCATTTCTCCCCGACGTTGCAGCAAACTGTCTCGATATCGTCATGAGCGTGCCCTGTGACAGAGACAACCAACAGTAACTGTCTATTAGCCCTGTCTCGGGCTTTGTTGCTCTCACCGGCCCAACATTGCTAATGCCACGACACCAAGGCGTCGTTACAGGTCGCAAGTCAACGTATCAGCTATGATCGATCGACTGAATGCAGCTTATCGTATTGGAAGTGCTGATGTTTGTTCGGCACTCCTCCGCGATGGTCCACCGGGTTCCGCCCTAGATCTCCTCTTTCCCGAAGAATGTGGGGGATCATGATCCATGTCAATGTCGATGCCAACCCTGACGGTTCAGAATTTTATCCACCTTCATACAGTTGAAGCGTGCGTGCGTGCATGCGTGCCGATGCGAAAATAATTGACGAGCTACGCGCCGGCTCAACTACGCAATACATGAAATGCCCGAGAGATGAATATCAACCACACGACGGCTGAGCGGCAACGGAAACTGACCAATCTCAGCTCCCATTCCATCCCCAGCTTCACATCCGCATCACAACTTGAACTCGTTAATGTTACAGCGGTCGACTAATAGACTTTGCAAGGGGCCACTTTTTCCCACATGGCCACCTCAACCACCAATGCCTCACCTCGCCTCGTCTGGCGGCTCTGGCCCGGCTGATGCTTGAGCCAGACGCTTTTTTTGGTTGCTGCTGACGTTATTGTTGATTTTCATCGTCTTCGAGTGCCACTCGCCCTGTCTCTGCAATTTCCACGATCTGCTCCCTACTGTCCCAAGGGTGTCCACCGCTGCTTCAGAACCAAACTCTATTCCTAAGCACCAATTGATCTCCCTGCTTTGTCGAGTCCCCTTGTCTTTGTGTTTGCTTGCTAAGCCTTGACAGTACATACTTGGGACCAGATGCTCCACGCTTTGGTTTGTGCCGTTGGGTTGATAGTGTCAAGGGTCCCCTTGCGTGAGCAATCAATCACTCTCACGAGTTGATTGACAGACATGTCAACAGCCTTTTTGCCTTTGCGGCCGTTAGTTGGGCTGGAAGATGGCGAATTAGTTGCCTTGTTGGGTTTTTGACACAGCTGCACACCGTATATTTCAACGGTCTCATATTTTGAGCCTAACAACTAAAATATGGTATATAAAAAAAGCATCCAAAACCGGAGTACAGTGAAAGCGAACAAATGAAATCCCAAAACAAAGTTTGAATAGTGAACGGTGAAATAATCCATATTGTACGAGCGGAGCACACCCCTCGATGGGCCCGCTCTTGGAACCGCTTTTCGGCGTAGATTATGTACGTATGTGGAAAAAGGAATGAGTATCCGTAGGGAATCAGGAACCTAGGGAGCCTGTGAGGTGCTGCTCAGTGCAGTTTGGTGAGGCGCGGAAATATGGAACCCGATCAGTCTCCACCAGCAAGCAAGCATCGATGGGCCAGGCAGGCATCAGGTAAGCTTGGTAAGGTAAGTCGAAACAATTGAACCTCCAACAACGGCGTTATTCCCGCCCACTATAGCCCGCCCGAATTCTTTGATTACTGCAGGGATCAACGTTGCAGCCATGTTCCTGTGCTGCTGGTCCTGGCACTGGGTCCTGGCCTGCATGGGCTAATGGGGTCCATGATATGGCAATTCAAAATCGCAAACATAGGATAATTAACAGAAACTTCAGCTGTCCGCGACGAGGACTAGGAATAGGACTAGGACTAAGGCTAGGGCCACTCCCTTCCAGCGGGAACGGGTTTCTTTCCAGTCTCTTCCAGACGCCTGAAATAAAGAGGATCCCTTTCTCAACGCAAACCACGAAAGTGACGAAACTATTAACCTTTGCTGCGCCTGACTCGTATCTCGTGGGTCAAACATGGGTGAGACGACGGTACCGCATCCACAACCGCCCTTCCAGAACTTCTACGTTCTAGCCTCCTTCGCTTCCTATCTTCCTCTGGCCTCTCCAACCAGTATCGACTAAAACGTGCGTTATTGTCCACTATTTACCCCTCGCCCTACTCCAAATACCTCTTGGCGTTGCGAGGCTGGTTCTGGATCTTCAGCCGCCCACTGAGATGGGAGGGAGGGCTTCAAACAAGCCTCAGGGGAACACATGGCGTCGCGCAAAACGTTGCGGTGGCAGATCTCTCGGCGCTCTATCCATCTAGGGACGGGGACGACAAACTTGCCAAGCTCATGGCCGTTCCTTTGAGTCTAAGCTTTCATCTCGTCTCTCTGCTGCTGTCTCATTCACGTCACTCCCATTTGACCATTTTGTCTTTGAGTTTGGTGGCTTGTCCTGGCCGAAGCTAGTTCCTGGATTGGAGTCCAGTAACGGTAATTCTTTTGGCCGATCACTGCTTCGGTACAGCCGAATCTGCTCGATCTACCCGATGTCCAGGTGTTTCACCACCTGTCACTTGGCCGTGGCATTAGGAACCACACTACGTAACCGAATGCACGACAGTGCACATTCTACTTCTTCCTAGGTACTGTGTTATACAGTCAAGTCTATTAACAAGCACAACTCCCGGAACCAACTACTATACTAATTATACAAATACCGCTTGAGTGGCGTACATCGGAAACAAGGCGTTTCAGAAGTGGAACTCTCTGTCTCCGGGGTCTTGATCAGTTTCCGGTCTCGAACCGTCATGATACCATGTCCGCATCATTTACACTTTCTTCTTTCCGATATTCCAGCCCCATGATCGTAGCACCTTGACGACCTTGGGCGTGAAAGCGGCCGTTAGAGGTACGCGGATGAAGATGAAGCTCTTGTGAATGGCATACGCCAGCGCCAACTGGGTTGCTAAGCCTGTGGCAGAAGTTGAGTCGTTAGCCTTTCTCATCCCCACACATCGTGACTGATCGGGAGCATCTTCCCCATGCGCTCAGGGGTAAATTCTATGGATGGCACTCACTAGCATTCGCGCGATTGCGCTCCTCAGCCTTTTCGACACCCCATGTGGCCATCTCCATTTTGTCGCTGATATCGTCATCGCCAAGGGCTTTTGCCTCAGCCTTCCTGAAAGACTGCCAGTAGGTATGCCACGTTTCCCGAACCGGATCGGGAATCATCTGCTTGACCCACGACATCACACGATGCTCTACCTCACCTAATTTCAACGGCGACAAACGTTAGCAATCGATTCCGACAACTGGGACCCCGCTGACGGATGTGAACGAGGCCGCGGCAATATCTTACCGATCTTCTCAGGCCCTACCATCCTGACAAATAGGAAGCAGAACGGAAAGTCCAGAACGGAAAGCCCAAGGTAAACGCCAACGGTCACCCAGCCATACTCCTTGGTGAGTTTCTTGAGTCTAGCCGTGAGACCCTCTGGCTCCTCGGCCTGCCTAACGGTCGGGCCCTTGTTCGTCTTGCGCTTTGCGGTAAACTGAAATCCACGTCTCAACACGCCCTGGAGCATGTTTGGTGTTGTCGCAGAGCCGGATCCAAAGCGAGCGCTCCTTAACCGGGCCACCATGCCCTCCCAAGGAACTATCCTCCATTTCCAAAGCTGGCGCGCAGTCTTGTTCCCCGTTTGCGAAGTGAAGAGCCTTCGCCATGCGCCATTCCAGGCTGCCTGTTGAGTTGGCTGGCTAAAAGCTCGTAGCGGCGCACACACGCCGCGGACTGGCTGCCTTAACATGGCTTTGACTAAAAGAGGTCGTTTTGGTCACACAAAAATCCAACGACTTTCCAAGGAAGATTGCGATCAAATAGGGCGTGGTTGAGAAACTTCGTGATCGGCCGGAACGGATGAGAAGAGGCGATAATAACTCGTAACTAATCGGAGCTGTCGGACTTAAAGCGTCGGATTCGAGGAAGGGTAGAGATGCGGGAAACCAGCCAGATTCATAATCAAAGCATCGTAGCTCTCAGGCTTGGACTTATAAAACCGTAATTGTGTTCCCTTGCCGTTTCTTGGTTCAGTAACAGGCAGGCCGTTCGTTGTTTGGGTGGGAAATTTTTATATGTTCAGCGACCTCACGATGATGCAGACCACGCCACTATTCAAGGCATTGGTGCGCCACATGCTAGGCCTGTGGCTGTGCTGTCACGTGTCTTCTGGTTGATTGCGGACGTGGAACTGGATGTAAGTACCAAGTAATTACTGTCAGTTTGAGGAGACAAGTATTTCCAAAACAAGCAATATTCAAGACAATATTTCGGATAACACCAAACCAGTCTGGACATGCATGGATCTCAAGCGAGATGAGCATTTTGTCCCGGTCCCCATTAAAGTCTCGGGCCGCGTCTTCAAGATGAGGTTGCCGAGTCGCACGAGTAGAGAACATGGTTGTCTCAAGGTACAATTTCTCAATTGCGAATTTCGCTCTGTTTTTGTTATTTAGTGTAATCTGATGCATCTGAGTATGTAGTCGGGCTATGCTATCCTCTTTACTGGATCCTAATGTGACCATTTAGTAAGTAATTTCAAGCTATACATGGAACTCCTGGGTAAACATATTCATGCCTAAATTCACCTGTCGTATACATCCTTTGGTTCTAACAGAGCAATGCGCAGAACAAGCCAATGTTGCAAAGCCAATATGCATAATATAACTCCGGGAATCTATTCTACCTCAGTGGATTGTTTCTCTTTTAAACACTTTTTGTCCTGCCGAGTCGCTTGACATAAATCAGGGGAATCATGGACCGGAGCGACTAGTAACGAATCGCATCTGGAACATAATCTGCAGTGGAACATTGTATGGTGATGTTCATATTGAAACGGGAGGCGCAAAAGAGCGAGGAGGCGTAGTAGCGCCATGAATCTTGAGGTAAGACGGTATTCGTGTGCCTGTGCTGCGAATGATTGTTGAGGAAATTGAGGAGTGCAGTGCATGTAACGGATATCGAGATCTCTTTCCAGATTTATCTGAACTCGCGGCTCTTATAACTTGAAAGCCCACCTATTGAATCACTTGAATGCGTTACATATTGCATGCAAGCTCAGCCTAGCTCGGAGAGTCGTTCAAAGATACTACTGCTAGCACCGGCGGGCAGTGATCTCAAAGCTCGCCCGATATCGCAATATCAGTCACGCTGCCTTCCCTCAAACCTTGGCTGTGACTACCTCCCTACCTACCTATCAAAGCAAAGGAACTTCGTAGCTTCTTATCCTGAATTCATTTGTGGGTGAATTACCGGTAGCTCCTCCCTCTTCCCTTCCCCTCCCCGTTCGCCATCAACCGTTTTCCCCCTTCCACAACCAGACCTCACCACGTTTCCCATACTTGGACCTGGCGAGTCCCTTTTGGCTGAAAAATGAAGGCATTCTGGTGATCTAGTACTGATAAAGGAGCTTGGCATCGTGTCCTAGGCTTTCCGACTACCTTCGCCGTTTCTCGTCTGCCTGAGAATCGCTCAATTTTGCTTCACCCTCGATGGGTGCACTGAATCAACCACTGTCACTCATTACACAATTCACCACTACTTAAAGCTACTCGTTGACTTCATCCCGGCTTATACCATTCCATATGCACTGAGACGTGAAGAATGTCTGTTACCGTCACTTATGGAAAGAGGAGAAATAGGAGTATTTTAAGGACTCTGGTATCACGTCGCCAGAAAAGCACAACATATCCATCACCATCTAATCAGCTGGGTTTGGTCTCCCTTCAGTTGCTTCGTAGCGATGCAAACCGCTAAGTATTGCATAGTTTCAGAGCTAACTATCAGCAATCCCCCGAAACGAATCTCTCGAAAAAGAGCGATGCCCGAACCACAAACTATTGAAGATATTGCAAGCTGGTTGCTGGATGATTCCACCTTTGAGAATCTCGAGAATGGTGAAGAAGATTCCTCACCCAATAAGCGCCGAGCTACTACACCAAGCATCTCACCTCTGGACCTTCCTTCACCGGTTAAGACACCACCCAAACACTCTGATAAGTACCATCGAAGCTCGCGGGTGGGCAAAATTTCTCCTAGAAGAAGCCCTGGAAGGGTTCCCAGACGGGCTGCCACAACTCGAATACGCAGAGACATATTACAAAGACGGAAAAGTGCAAACCTACAACGACCCATTGGTCCTACCAGAACACTATCTCTCGACCCTTTGAAGTTTCACCCTGCGAACAACTTTAAAGACTCAACATCGGCGCCACTCGGCGTAGTCGACAAGAATGTCAGAAACCGTGTCACAGAAGAACCCAACATCCCCAACATTCATGAAGAGTGTGCCGGCGGTGAAGAAATCAATGGGAAACTCGTCGCCATGCTAGCAGCAACCGATTCTCTCAAACCATCGCCACAGCGATCCAACTCAGCGAGTTCAAGATTTACCCGTATGGTACCTACGAAAGTGTTTGCCAAAGTCTCAAATGCCTGGGATCGTTTCCATCCAAAGCCCTCGGTCCACGAAAAGAAGGCCCAAACCAAAACACCACTAGGTTGCGAAGAGGGCGAAAGATTGGCCAGACAAGAATTTGCCCCATCGTCTCCCTCAATAGAAAACATGTCACCGATCAGCGCCATTGAGCTCCGTCTGAACGAAGGGGATAACCTCAACAAACGCAAAGTTCAGCGAATTGTAGGAGGTAGGGTAAACAGAAAGCCCTTAGCTGATGATGGGAAGTCTCTGCGAAACGGGAAGCTCACTGAGGATCCGTTCTCTGAACGTAGTGGTTGGCGCACACCAACCACTTTTGAGACCCGGTTGAAGATGGGCGCAGACGATAGCGAAGGGCGAACCATGCCTTTGCCACGCAACCCGTTCGAATCTGAGAAGGGGTTTGACAACAACATTGAAGATAGGTTCTTGAACAGTACGCCAGTTGGATCTTCGACGCCTCGGATTCGAGTTGAGCGAGCTTCTGTCTCCAGCAGCGAGTACAGCTCTACGCCGAGCACCTTGAACCTCTCGCAGAAGCGACTTAGTATCAAGTTGAGCGGCCCTCCACTGAGATTTGACAAGGGGAGGCTGGTTCCAAGTAACCGTTCTAAACACATGCTCGCGGATTCTAGCCCAGGAGCATGGATTGACCCAATCACTCAAGCCCGGCAAGCTTGGGAGAGTGCAGCTGGAGAATTTGATAATTTTGGATCTAACAGGATGAAGAAGCACCCATCTCCCAGTAAGGAGGCACTGAAAAGGCTGGAGGTAGAGTTCCGTCAGTTCACCGATGTGCAGGTTTCGGCGACTAGCGAACATGATCTGGATGAACTAGCAGCAAACTGCATGGCACCTAACCCCTCCCCGAAACCAGGTGAAGGAAAGAGATTGAGCTTGACTCATCTATCGATCACCAATGTAGACGAGCTTTCGGGGTCACTATGCAGTGGTGCGCATCATCGTCGAGGTTCATCAACGTCAATGCTCCAGCTGATGCGAGGCCCCTTTGTGATGCACAATCCCATCAAACTGCACAAGGATATACGGTTGGCTGTGCCTTATCGGCCCACGGGGTTCCTTCCTTCAGATGTGGACGAGCTACATTGACAAGTTCGCTGAAGATGATGGCCATGACGGTGGCTACAAAACAAGACATCGACAACATCACAAGAATTGGTAGTATAAATTTCCGAGGGTAAGGATCGGAAAGGCGGCTATGGTCCTGGAAGGGAGGAACTGTTTTGTTACGAACTTGGGACAGAGGCAAAGACACGGATTATGTGGTCTAGCAGGTTGAGTACGAGATTGTAATAGATGAGTCGCTGGCGACGAACAAGGCAAGATTTAAGCCGCTTTGTAGCGGTAAAACATGTTATACAATTCTTCTCTACTTCTCTAATCTCCTACTCGTTCCCTAAAGGGTATCAACGCTATCATAATCATATCGTACATGTGTGTCTGTGTGTGTTTATAAATTCATATGAAAGTCTCAGATGTTCTGCACCCTCACTTTACAGGTGATGGGCTGTTTGTTTGTTTATTCGTTTGTTTGTTTGTGCTTAGTAGCGGCGGTGGCGAGCACCACGGCCGTCAGTACCATGCATGCGTCGAGTTCCAGCAGCCTTTCGGTGCAAGTTAGTATTGGGGCTAAGTGATATGCAAGGAACTGTTGAGGATGAACATACCTTGACACCGGGTCGACGAGTCAGGCTGCCCTTGAGCTTGAGAAGAGCACCGCTGACCTTGTCCTTCATTGAAGGTCGGCGCTGATGGTGGTGGACAGGGGCGGCAGTGGTAGTGGCATGAGTGCGTCGAGTTCCAGCACCACCGCCAAACATGCCACGACGGGGCTTTGTAGTGGTAGTGGTGGTGGTGGTGGTGGTGGTGTGACGGGTAGAGCGGGCGGGAGCACGACGACGAGTGCTGAAGATTGAGCGGCGGGGAGCGGCGTGACGGTGTGTTCGTGTAAGAGGCATGTTGGGTGGTATATAGTAGATTGGTTTAGTGCGTGTGGCTTGTGTGTAGATGATTGTGATTCTGGGTGTGATCTCGAAACCTCACAGTGGCTTCTAAGGGGAAGTTATATACACATTTGGATGGCTGTGCAACTACCCCCCGTCATCGGTCATTCATTCGCAAACTTGATCAAAGCAAGCACCACCTTTGGCCAATAAGACATTGCATCACCTATTACGAGCACTGATGAAATATGTACAGGGAAACCTGGTCAGGCGATTGATTGATGCAGATCAAGAGACCCTGGGGGAACAAGGACCCTGAAGAGAAGGGGACGAAAACCAAAACTTGAATGGAGGTGGCTGAAACGTCACTAGGTGGAACGGCGGGAGCAGTGATTGGTGGGACGGGAAGCAGGCCCTTGTAAAGATGCAGGGACTCCAGGGTCTAACGGGGGAGTGTGGGGATGATGTCATACCTCTACACACTACGTAGTACGCATGGTACTACGTAGGGCTGGGATGGCCATTTAATTGTTGGAAGAATGGATGCTCAAGTGAGATGTGAGATCGAGAATCAAGGTTTGCCTCGCGAAATCCTCACGCCCTCAGGTTCTTCTTGATGGTCTTCAAGTCCTCCTCCGAGAACCCCAGACGCTCCACGTAGCCCTCCCAACCCCCGTACTCAGCATCAACACCCTCAACAAAAGCCTTCCAGAAGGTCGGGCGCAGGCTCACCATGCCCCAAAAGCCGGGCATCTCAACGTCTTGCACATCGATGTTGTCCTTGATGAACACCGTGAGGCGCTCACGTGCTGGCTCGGTTCCGATGCGTGATAGCATGTAGTCCAGAATGATGTCTGCCTCTGATGTGCCAGCGAGGGTCTGGAGGAGCCCCGCCACCACGCCTGTGCGGTCACGGCCAGCTGTTGGAGGGTAAAGAATCAGCACAGCCTATTGGGATTGCAGGGTCCGTTTCGTTTCCTTACCGGTGCAGTGAAAGAGGAAGGCCTCTTTGGGCTTGTCCCTCACGTGCTGGAGAACTGCTCGGATAGAAGGCTTGTACGCTGCCACCACCGCCATCAGCTGTTCCCTCCAAGCAGTACTTCCATCGTCCACGGCAAAGTCGGCAGGAGTAGGTTGGGGATATGCAGCAACACGCTCGTGATAGACAGACTTGACACCGGGAATCTCGGGGCTGGGATACGCAGCGCGCTCCTCCTCGCTGCGTAGGTCAAAGACGGTCTTGACGTTGGACGCAAGCCAAGAGATGGCCTCTGGGTCAGCGGCTGCGGCGTCGAGCATCCCCGAGCGGTAAATACGTCCCGGGCGTATGGCGCTGCCTGGAACAGCGCCGATATCACGGATGTTGATGAGGGATTGGCTCGGGATGAAGGGCTTGGAGTTGAGAGCTGGTGTGAGGGACTCGAGAGGGATGGGATCTCGGATGTGGGTGGCTGAGAGGGCCTCCAGGTCAGCGCGTGAGAGAGACATGATGCAGTTCTGTTGTTGTTTCTTTGACCTTGAGTTTGTGGTTCAGAGGCGAAGAGGGTTGTTTTTGGTGGTGGTGAGAAAGCTGACAGTGCCAGTTCCGTCCCAGCGGCAGGCAGCTGTAGGGCGCTTATATACTCATATGGGGGACCCCTGGTATGTGATGACGGATGCTCGTGATCCCCAGTCAATTGCTAATCAAGCAACCTCGGATTCACTGAAGACCTTTAAGTCATACATGTCAACTAGTGCTGTTCTTGAAGTGTAATTAAGGTGTAAGTCGTAGTGGAGAGTCGGGACTCTGGGGTAAGCTCGGGCATGAACGGATGCTAGCAGTAACAGAAGCAGCTCAACTTACCAAGTACAAGGTAGAAACGAAACCACGTTTGATTCAGAACTGAATCTCATCATCTTGGCACCTGGTGATCGTTGAATTCTGTTGATTTACAACCAGATACGCTGTTGGACTACAGTTACGTCGACTTCCCCACCAAAATACCCAATGCCTTATCGATAACATACACATGCACATGCAGCTATCAAACCGTCACTCCCACACTACTTTTACAAGGTACTCGCCAACCCTTCCTTATACAATGCTCTTACAGACGAATATATCCTGACTTTGCATTACTCGCCAGTAGAGAATTATACACAGCAAAGTTGAAATACACCAGAATGACTGTCCCTGCCACGGGCCCTTGGTTTAGATGGGGTCTCATCCTCCCCTTCATAGCCGTCGCCTTTGCGGTCGTATACCGCCTCCAACAGCCACTCACAGGCTCAGATGCTAAAAATTCAGTCACATATTGCTACAGTTCCATCCGAACACACGACTCTGAGCAGGCGGAAGCTCAATGCTTCACTGTTGCTGATGGCGTCTTCACAGCTGTTGGCTCAAGTGATGCTAATCAGACAACGATAGATGGCTATGTGATCCCGGGGCTTTGGGATGGACATGGTCACTTGCTTCAGTATGGAGAGTTTCTTCACTCGGTCGACCTGTTTGGTGCTCAGTCTTTGGAACAAGTGCGTGGTAGGATCAAGGACTACATGGCTGAGAACCCTGGAGCTGGATCCAAGGATAATTGGGTTCGTGGTGTTGGATGGGACCAGACGTTCTTTGGGCGCATGCCCACAGCTGTAAGTGGCCCCTATCGAATGTTGATGTTTCCATACTAAACAGCCTTTACAGGCTGATGTCGCCCAGGACCCGGAACTCAGTGACGTCTATCTTATGCTTGACCGAATCGATGTCCACTGCACATGGGTCTCTCAGCCTGTTCTCGACCTCCTGCCACCAGAACTCCCCGAGGTGATCCCAGGCGGTGAGATAATCCGAGAGCCCGGTCTGGGCGTCTTCTGTGACAACGCTATGGACTTGGTGACTGCCATCTGGCCCCAGCCGAGCCGGGAGTTCAAGGCTCGCACGGTCAAGACTGCCATGAAGCGCCTCAACGAGGTCGGCCTCGTTGGCATGCATGATGCCGGAGCAACCCCGGACACTCTAACTCTCTACAACGAACTTTCTTGGGAGGACGACTGGACCCTTAGAGTGTACGCCATGTTGGAATGCCCTCAGCGTAACTCGTACTGCCCAGAGGAAGCCGTCATGTTCGCCCGACATGATGACCGTTTCGCTGTCCAGAGCGTCAAGCTATTTGCCGGTAAGTACATATGACAATGGCAGTTTGAACATACATAGCTGACCCGAACAGACGGGGCTTTGGGAAGCTGGGGCAGCGCAATGCTAGATCCATATTCGGACCACCCCTGGACGTCCGGCTCACTCCTCATCAACGCATCTGCCCTCACTGATGTGACCAAGCGTTGGGCTGCAGACGGTTATCAGGTCAACATCCATGCCATTGGTGATCTCGCCAACCGCAACGCCATCGACGCCCTCGAGGCAGCTCTCGTCCAACAGTGCCTCAGTGAGGCCACTGCTCAGGGCGCTTCCCCTTCAACATCGGGCCAGTCTGCACACGGGCCCCAGGATCAGACAGAAGCTCTTGCTGCTTGTCAGTCTCGGCACCGCTTCCGTATCGAACATGCTCAGATCATTCACCCAGATGACCAAAAACGTATCATCTCCCTTGGCATCATCGCTTCTATCCAGCCAACCCACGCCACATCGGACATGAAATACGCCCTCTCTCGTCTCGGAAACGACCGCCTATCATCCTCTGCCTACCGTATGCGTTCCCTTCTTCCTGCTCGCCCTATTCTCGGCAGTGACTTTCCCGTCGAGCCTCCCAACCCCTTCCAAGGCATCTACGCTGCTCTAGCCCGTCGCAGTCCGCATACCGGCCGCGGCACCGACGATAGCCCAGACGGTTGGCACACAGACGAGGCCCTGAGCTTGGATGAGGCTATGTGGGGTTTCACCGGAGCGCCTGCTTACGGCGCCTTTCTTCATGATCGCGCTGGTGTTATCCGCGAGGGTGCTTTGGCTGATTGGGTTGTTCTTGATAAGCCTATCGAGTCTCTTGATGTTGACGAACTACGGACGCTGAAAGTGAGAGAGACATGGGTAGCAGGCAAAAGAGTGTATGTACGACCTCGTGAAGACTAAATGGCTCGGACTAGATCATCCACAGTACAAAGGGGCTCAAGGGACTATCTAGACATGGGATATACAGACGACCAGGTTAGATATAGAAGGTATCTTATGACTTGTTAAAATTTCAATTCTTTTTGTACTAACTCGACATGAATGATATCTAACTAAGACGTCTGCCAATCTCAAGCCGGAAATGGTCAACATAGCTGCCCCAAAACATCACACTTCAAGATAGTCTAAAACTTCTTTTGATGATGTGACTGTTTTAGTGACTGAGTGTAAGCCCAGAGAACCAAGATCCGAATCCTTATGAGCCTACTAGCATCAAGGTGCAGGTGATCCTTTGTCTACTGTATCATCTCCTTTATGATAGAAATCGACCGCCTGAACGCCATGCAATTAATGGGCCTTCGTTGTGAAGACCAGCCTCTGTACGCCCAACCCTTATAACACGCTAACCCACAAACTTTAAATACCACGAATCAGCTTTTTCCCAGACACAACAGACTCTAGTCCGCTTTGACTGTCAGCTTGTTCTCCCACCATTTGGCAAACTTGACCGTGGGAATATCGACCGCTCGCCAGAAAATATCAGCCCACCAAAAGATAGTGGGGATCACGAAGAATGAGCTTAGGACGAATCCAGCAATGAACCAGTGCCCTTCAGTGCCTGTCAAGCTATATGCCCAACTTTCGAAATGGTATCCGACTGAATGGATGGCCGGTCCATGCACAAGATAAAGGGCATAGGAAATCTTGCCCAGATACTGTATGAAAGCCGAGTTGAAGACGCGCTGCCAGTTAGCCGAGCGGCTTACAGCAAGGACAAACATGACAGCACCCGTGCATTGCCAGTATCTGTACTTTTCGGCCGCCCACCACTGAGGAATCAGCGACGTAAGGTAGATCCATCCGGGTGTTCTATCGCCACCCTCATCAGGTTGGCTCATCAGGTAAAGGCCTGAGATGCTCAACATTGTCCAGAAAGCGCTCTGGTACCAGCGGGGGCGAGAGGACTGCGTCTTCTCTTCGATTGGGAGGGCAGGAGGTGAAACATGAGCGCCACGAACCAGATCGATCTCGGCAATGACCATGCCGCAAAGGAACATGAGTAACTCCCAACGAGAGTTTCGGTAGGTGAAGAGCATGATACCGGCAACGGTGATGAACCTATATTGGGTTCGAAGTCGAGCAGTGGCTAGGAGAGTGAGAAAAAGGTACAGCGAGCACCGGAACTCGACAGGGATAGTCCAAAGATGTTGGTCATAATCTTGATACATCGTTAGTCAAGTTTACTAACATGGATAACTTTACCTACTGGTACTTCCACCATGAGTCTTCCAGCCAAAGACGTGAACAAACTTGAACATGTCTTTTGCCCAATCTGCCAACTGAGCATAAAGTGTTGGAAGCGGCGAGGGGTGAGGCTCTCTGACATTTCTCATGAAGGTGCGATCCATAGCAAACTCTCGTGTCCGTTCATAGACACCTAAGCGGATAAAAGAAACAATCATCAGGGTAGAGATGGCCGTAGGGAGATAGAGACGAATACCTCGTCTAAATACCAGAGAACTCATGGTAGTTGAAAAGTCCTGAATGTTTCGATTGCGGATAAGTTTGAGGGGTCGGTAGGAGAGGGCATATCCCGAAATGACAAAGAAAAGACAGACAGCTGGAGGACCTTGGTACCATAATCGCAGAATAGGTAGCTTTAAAATGTTGTAGTGAGCATCGTCGCAACCCCAACCCTTGGCAATGACAAAAGCTTGGTAGAAGAAATGGCAGAACAATACAACGAGAGCGGCAACACCGCGCATGCCGTCGAGATAGGCAGTAGGAGCGAGCTTAGCGGGTCGAATCTGTTCCCGAGCATGTCGTCCCTGAAGATAGCTGGGAATCAAGAACCAGGCGAAGCGAACGAGGTAGACTCTCCAAGGTGTTGAGCGGATGTAGTCGACGGGAGCGAGAATGGGACCGGCCCATTTCTCACAGTGAGGTCGATAATCTTGGTCATCTCGACCGCTGTCACTATCACCGTCAGAGACAGACCTGTTGTCGAGCAAGCCCATCTTCTCGTCGTCGGAGAGAGAGTATACTGAAGGAGAATGATAATGGCGGTTCATTGTTGCAAGAGGAAGTGGGTTCGGAGAGAAATAACCGAGGACCGGAAAAGAGGAAGGAGGTGGCCGAGCATGCAAGATAAAAAAAGAAGCCAGGAGTGGCCAAGGAAGGAGCTTGAGAGCCAAGAACAAACAGGAAACGGTAGGAAGGAAACAATCGTCGCAGTTGCTATTGTGACAATCGAGAAAGAGAAGCCAAGACAAATAAAGAAGAAAGATTGGATAAAATGTGGACAAGTGATTGCCGAGAGATCGGCTGTGGAGGGCAAGAAGGAGGATGAGCACGAGGAAGGGAGATGCCAAGAGATGACCACCAGGGGATCTCTTCTTCTTTTGATACTGGGAAACACGGACAGGCTAAGAGAGAGGGAGAGAACAAAGCAAGGAGGAGGAAGCAACGAGAGAAACTGTAGTATACATAAGATGGAGAGTTCACGGTTATACAGTATATCACAGTGCCACTGCTATGCAGGCGACAGAAACCAGGGCATGAATGGATATAAACCGCCTGTTAGCTTATACCGTATCATGAATCAAACGCCAATCACTGGAGACGCGTTACGTTTCAATATCTCGATTTTCTTCAGATGGATACCCGCAATGTTCACCCACAATGGTGCGGTGTACCCATCTTCGACAGTCCAAGTCTTGGAAATGCTAGTCAGTTTCAGGGATGATCTATGGAGTTCTGGGTCAAAGATGAAGGGAGAGAAAGCGAAAATTGCACGATCAACGCTGGAGATGAAGCCGATAACCGACTCCTCTTGGAGTGATTGGTTCAAGCAAGCCAGTAAGCAAGAAGAGTGTCAATTTGTTGAGAGTTTGCTACATACAAAGCATGCTTCTTGTTCAACAGTCAGTGAAGAGAAACAATGGATGGTGCGGCTCAAGAGACGAGGCACGGATCAAACACCAGGCGTGTATCAAAGACGGCAGAGGCTGCGTCGACGGGAACTTACACCACCATGGTGAGACGTCTATTTTAAAACCGGGGGTCTCAGGTACCAAGCCAGAATAAGCATTGGCTAAGAGATGCCAAGTTCTACTACCCCTGTCCATCAGTCCGTCACCTCTATTCATTCCCACGTACGGGAGTACTGTAGTTGAGTTACTTCAATCATAACCACTTCACGTATTCAATCTGGGTTCTGGAAAGTAAAAGCTCTACATCCTCAGTCTCGACGCCTCGCATTGAGGATGCCCCTCTCCCTCAATGCGCATTGTTTCGCCCTGACTACAAGTTCGTCGCTTGGAGCTTTAGACCCACCGAACACTCCAAGATGGAAAAACCATCCCGCCAGGCCCAATTATTTCCAACATGTAGGGTTCCAGATGCCGGGATCATACCTTCAGAACGCGCGTACATAAGATACTATAGTCTCCCCTACAGCCTCTCTTTTCAGTCTCACGACTCAGTATTATATTCGCGTTATCTGGACTGTGCACAAAGCGATGTCTCACCCGCATAGCACGATATCCGCTCGGCGAAGCGGCTATGTACTACTATACGACGGAGCCACAGCAAGCGTCTTCAGTTACTCAAGACGGGAAATTCGCCTTGAAGATCACGATAACAGCGTCCATCCTCATTATCAGCATCGCTCCATGGTTGTACTGCCTACAATGTGTACTGTAACATCGTTGGTCGGTAGCACTCTAGGTAGTATCCCCGGCGTTACCGTTCGACTAAGCTCTCAGGAGACGCCAAAAGTAAAAGTATCTAGATGATGCAATGCTGAATGCATGCGAATCGAAACCTAACTTAATGTCCATCTCAACAAACCTTGACGATACTATCAAGAATTGGCAAAAACTGTTGGATCCTCCTGACTCCCACGTCTAGAATCAAGATCATCTCCAGAACCCGATCTGCTCGTCGACACGAAACAACTAACAAAGCTTGTCTTTGTCTGTGCCCGCAATTACACCGCCTCAGTGCCCTCTGACCCTCTGCATTCATTACCCACATGCCGCAAGATCGCTGTACCCATGGTGAGAAAGACCAAGATAGCTGCCCATGTTTCGGCTTTAGGGAATGGAGAGCCTCAACACGGCGCGTCATGAGTTCACGGCTGACGACGACAAAAACAACGAGACCCAGATTTCCCAGGGGCTGTGAGATGTAGACAGTGACAGTGTTTAGGATATGTGTTTCCGCTCCTGAAGACGTCTTCGCACACTGTACATACCCCACCATATGTTTCTCTTATATCTGATTGAATCAATGCCGTCGTAACATGAAACACATAAGATATAAATCTGCCCGGGCCCCCAGCTACTATCTGCTACCCTCTACCCTCTACCCTCTGCCCTTGTATGTCCACTTTCTTTTTCACCTCCGGGTTCGGTTCGATCGGTGATCTACACGACTATTGGTCTATCACCTGCGCAGCCCTCATTGCTCGTCAGCTTTGTTTATTTGATGATTGGAGTGTGTCATCTTGTCCCCATCGTCCAGACTTGAGCCCTGAATAGGCGGCAAAGTGAGCCTGACGCTTTCTCTCATGAACTACTGAGAGCTACACAATCCTCACATGGTTACATGCAAATACGAGTATCACCATTCATCACTGTGGTCATGGTCTCTGTGTCAAATTCTTGTTAAGCTATCAGCTCACATCTCGACGAGCACGAGTATGGTATATGCCCGTTTAGGCTCAATCGCGCAGTGTGTATTCTTACAGTGCTTCCTTCATCGCCAGTAAGCGTTTACTCATTCCATACGTATGATACCTTTTTGTGTAAATATGCAAAATCAAATCCTTTGCCATCCGGCTTTAGGTAAACGCCAAATTTCCGACCTCAACACCTCCCAACGCCCTTAATATCAATGCATTGTGTAGTTAATGATATCCACCACGCCTAGTTCTCGAGCCAGTCGAGGAAGTCGGGGGTGAAGTAGCTAACCACAATAGTGGCACCAGCTCGGAGGATGCCCTCTGTCGACTCGAAGGCCATGGCCTTGAGGTCGAAGACACCTGCCTTAGCACCGGCGTGGATCATGGCAAACTCGCCACTGACCTGGTAGGCGGCCACAGGGAGATCCTTGCCCAGATCCTTAGCGTCACTGATAATGTCGAGGTACTGGCTGGCAGGCTTCACCATAATGATGTCGGCTCCCTCGTTGATATCTCGGACAATGGCACGTCGTGCGAGACCACGGCCACCAGGAGGGAGCTGGTAGCACTTGCGGTCACCAAATGAAGGTGCTGATCCAGCAGCGTCTCGGAATGGACCATACAAGCAGCCAGAGAACTTAGCCGAGTACGACATTAACACGGTCTTGTGGGCAATTCCCTCCTCGATCAGCTTGAGCTTGATAGCGCGAATGCGACCATCGTTCATGTCTGAAGGGGCAACGCATTGAGCACCGGCCTTGGCGTAAGCCACAGCAACGTCAGAGATACGATCAACAGACAGCTGGTTGTTGAGGCTTCCATCATCACGAAGAATACCACAGTGGCCGTGGGAGGTGTACTCGCAAAGGCAGACGTCACAGCAGATGAAGAGCTGGGGGAAGCGGCGGCGGATAATCTGGATGGCCCGAATGACAGGACCTTCGGGGTCGTCGGCAGCGGTGCCAAGAGCGTCTTTGGTGCCGGCTTGCATGGGAACACCGAAAAGCATAACAGAGCGAAGGCCCTTGTGAACGAGAGGCTCAAGGAAAGGAATCAGCTTGTCACAGCTGAGCTGGTGCTGGCCGGGGAGAGAGGGGACGAGGATCATGTCGCCTTCGCCATCGGTAACGAAGAGAGGGTAGATGAGCATGGACTAGACAGGGCAATGTTAGTTAGCTTGCACTTGGCGATGGCAGGGCTCAATTATGGCACATACCTTGGTAAGCTGGCGCTCAGCCTGCCATGAGCGGGCCAGAGGGTGGAAATAACCGCCATGAAGTTGGCTTGAAATATCGCCAGAGATGCTAACGCTGGTGGCAGCGGTGCTTGTGTAGGACATGGCACGTGAGATGTGCGAGGTTCGGTCATCGAGAGTCGAGACGGATGAGCGGGGGCCAGGTATCTGAGGGCGGCGAGCGCCATTAGTGTCGCGAAGGCTCAAATCCTGAACGAGGCTAGAGAAAGACATGATGGCGAATGTGATTGATGCTGTTTCCTGACAAGGGATTGTTGTTTTGAAAGGTCAAAAAGCAGAGGTTTTAAGGTAAAGGCGATGGCGGGCGGAGAGGTGGCCAAAAACTCAGCTGGGGCCCCTTGTGATGGCGGGATAGGTCGGAACGATGACGAGGATTCAAATGGGGAGATGAAACAAAGCAAGTCACAAACAACAAGACAATGAGTATCCGGTGAGTCGAAGGAGGAGAGTGAGAGAAGGAGATTGTAGCATATAGAAGCTGGGAGGGCGAAATATGATAAAAACGCAGCGTTGGAAATAGATAACATGGCAATTGCCAATGAGAGTGCCGCTATAACTGCCCGTCAGCGATTTCCTCTTTGCGCATGTGCACACGGTATTGTCGGTCAAGTTCGGAAAGTCTGTGGCGTGGCCAATCAGAGTTGCCAATCGCCCACCAACTCCATCAGATCTACCAATCAGCGTTACTTGCCACTGTAACATCCCCCCCAACGGCTGCACTGCGCCGGCGAAGGCCGACCTCGCATCGACCCAGGCGAGAGCGAGACCCTTGTTGAAGAACCTCGGAATAAATCTCGATAAAATGTTGATCAAGGATGACCGGAGGGGCCGTAACAATAGAACAAGTGTACCTTTTATCAATCTCCAAACTTTTCAACTCTTCACTCACTCATTCTTCTAAAGACTAAAGCTGACCCACGGCCGTGGAAAACGAGCCTCAAAACCCCGCAGGCCAATGACGGCTCCGGCTTTGCTAATTCATTCTGCAGTTTCAGCTGCCCGTGTGCCCCGCCACTTTCGCCATTCTTTCCGGCCGCTACCAGTCCTCTTGACGGGATAAGCGGGGGATAGCCTCGGACAAGCCGCCCGGAGAGACGCTACCGAGTAAAATCCCTTCCTTTATTGTGTCAGGTGATTCTATTCCCTGCCTGCATCTCCCCGGATGGATTGATAAACGGTCATCCCTGTTCAGATGGAATCACATTCGGATTCCGTCTGCAACAGCAAAACTTGACCCTTTCACTTGGATATCGACTGCATTGTAGCTGCTATTAACCCATGACTTTCTTGACCAGGATGAGGTACTAAATGTTCACTGTTATCGGCTGTCGTCTCTCATCATTTCGTAGTCCTCCCACCATCGCAGGATTGATCAGTTGACAAACCGCCACCTTATCAGCCCTACAGAGTGAGACTAGCAACTCTTTCATCTCCGCCCGCGCATTTGACACCCCACCATCTACAGCCAAAGCCTGTCTAAAGTCCGCTCATATGCCCTCTACAGCTTATAAGACTACCCGCTCGTGCTCGTGCCCTTCATGTACATGTCAGAGAACATGTAGTAACGGGCGGACACGTCAAAGTTCTTGAAGCAGGCGGTGACGTCCAAGCCTCATCAGGTTGAGATGCCCGAACGGCGGTCCATGAGTGGCGAGGATATCTATATCATCTGAAATGGGTTGCAGGTTTGTGGAAGTAATGTGCCAGGAATACACATGGCTTGGACCAGAATCTTTGCTATGCAGAACGACGCCGGCGATCTAGCAACGATTCGAGACATGTTCGCTGTTTACCGAAGAACATTTCGATTATGAGTGAGGAAGGATAATTTGAAATCGATTCTGAGGTCAGCTATGGTGACCTGTTACTTGACTTCTCTATCCGTAAGTACGTACAATTCAAATATAGAGAGCCAAAAACATAAGGCCTATTGCCCTTATCACGACATTACTACCTTTACAACAGGGCTAATAGACGCCTGAGAGTAAGTTATTGTATTGTATCTAGATAGCTAACTAAAAGTCAGACAGTCTGCATATATGTTGTAGTAATTAATCATAGGTATATAGTGTTGTCATAAGAGCTGCTAGAACCAGCGCCATCACCACCTGGAGGGTCGTCACCGCTGGGGCTGGCAACTGGAGGACCATGAGAGCTGTAGGGCACAAGACTTCCATGTCTAGCACTGCTATGTCGAGTGCTGCCATGTTGAACGTTACGTGTAGTCCGCCGTCCCCTACTCCTCCCATCTTCGTACCGTGGGCGTCTGATTTCTTGATCGTTCCCGTTTACTACCCAGTCCGTTGTCCTTTGGCGTTGTGTCATTGCTTCTTGATGCTGCCTCTCCGCCGCCATCCTTTCATGTTCCACTCTCTCATGTGCCATATATCTTCGAGGATCCCTGTGCATCCTTCGCCTCTGCTCCTCGTCAAACCCTCTCTGTCTCTGACCTTCTTCAAAGCTCACCCACCCCCGTGGATCTATACTCATGGCCCGTATCGGCTCATTGATAGGTATTCCCAGTCTTCGCTGCTCGTTGAGCATTTCTCTCTGATCTAGCTCAAACATCCTCCGTCCATGTTGTTCTCAGATAAATCTTTCTGTCGAAGGGTCTATTCTCCTTGCCTGGGCAGAGCTTGCACCCATGCTTCTTCGACTTGCACTACGAGCGGTTAACGGTCCGGGCCCTGGATTATTCCTTGGCCGGCTCTTTTCACTATTTTTAATATACTCTGATGGAGATGCATCCCTAGCAGTATTCTTACCGTTATCTGAAGCTGTAGATACAGATTTGGCTTCATGTTGAAACTCTGCCGCTGGTCCCGGGGATGAAGACCCTGAGGAGAGTGGCACTGGAACTGGCACTTCTTGGTTTGGAGGTACCGGAGACGGCGGCCCAAGTGAAGACCCTGGGGATGGCGGCTCAGGAGCCGGCGCTTCTTGAACTGGGGGCACTGGTGTTGAAGGTCCTGGAGATGGCGGTTCTGGAGGTGGAGGCTCTGGATTGACTGGTGCTGTAGCTGGAGCCTCAGCCTCGTCAGCCTCGTCAGTCCCCTCAACCCATTCCTGCACCCGAGGCCCG
Source organism: Fusarium nurragi (assembly GCA_012977755.1). Classification (NCBI taxonomy): domain Eukaryota; kingdom Fungi; phylum Ascomycota; class Sordariomycetes; order Hypocreales; family Nectriaceae; genus Fusarium; species Fusarium nurragi. The sequence goes on along the minus strand of JAALXI010000350.1, from coordinate 23,076 downwards.
CTTCCTGCTTGAGGCAGTCTCTTTGAATGCTTGCTTTTGTGCTTGTGCTTATGCGAGTCTTTTGGCTTGGGCTTACCATTGTATGATATCCAAGAGTCCGCACAGCAAAGCAGGAGAATCGAAGGGGGCGGCTTCCGGTGGTGATGCTTCTTCTTCTTGTTTTTGGTGCTCCTCAGTTCTATACCGTATAGGTCTTCGGTGGCCTTGCTGCCTCCGGTTTTGGCGGTTTTGACGGGTTTGGCGCTCTTACCATGCTCACTCTTGTGGCTTTTGCTATGATGGCTTTTGTGGTGCTTGCTGCTCCTTGATTTGGATCCCTCGCCGGACATGTCGTGGTCGTGTAAGTTGACGTCTTCGTTGATATAGTAAACTGTATAATATGGTTAAGGATGGGGAGGGAAGCTCATTAGTAAAACCAACATGCTGTATATATTATATACTTCACACTGAGGGGTGATTAGTAGTATTGGTCTCATCACATGCACTCACTTGATACAACAGCTCAGTTGATCATACCAAGCATTCCCAAGCATGGTTTCTATTTGAGTGACTCTAGGAAATGGTGGTACAGAAGCAATGTACAACGGATAACTCACAACATCCCGTCCACTCATCACCATCCGTCCAACTTTTTGTTCAACGCCCTCAGACTCCCCTCAGTTGCGTGTTGTCCCTCGTATCCATCGGCTTGTATCGGTCTTTCAGCGCCTCCTCCACTGTCTTGTTCACCTTGTCCTCTGGCTTCTTGAATCGCTGCTGAAGGGCTCTCTCCACAGGAGTCAGCGCAGAAAGCGCACCATCTTCCTGGGCAATGTCGACATTCTCCTTGTCCTTGCTGTGATCCAGAGCAATGCCGGCAAACTCCTTGGCCTCAGACTTGGCCTTTTTGTAAGCGCTCTTGGCTGCTGCAGCGACTCTCCCACTCGCATCACCAAGCCTAGCGGCCTCCTCTTTCACAAATGGCTTAGCCTGTCGCTCAGCCTGCTTGACCTTTTGCCCAGCCTGGTCGGCAGCTTCTGAGGGGCTGATGCCAAAGGCTCGAGCCCAAGCTCGTGATACCGTGTCCTCGAGACCTTCGCGCACTTGAACCCAGTCGGTGTGCTGTACCCATCGCACGGCGTTTTCGATTTCAGTGTTCCATCGGTCCTTGACAACCTCGACAGTCTGGGCCCTTTGAGCAGCGGCGACTTCGGACCGCGTGGGTGGTGGCAGTGGTGGGAGAGGATCGATCAAGCCTTGAAGAGCGAGAGCTTGCGCGCGAAGGGCTGAGCCTTGCTGCTCGCGGGTGCGTTGGTGAGCGAGCACAGAGAGGTAGGCGAGGGAAAGGGTGAGCGTGACACCGCCGGTCTGACAGTCGCAGTTAGCATAATATATCATGCAGAAGAGATCGCTTTTAGCTCATCGAGTTGCGTACAAAGCCGGTAGTGAAGCCCATGATTTATTAGAGCTTTCTTTGCCCGGTTGGCCAAGATGCGGTAATTTGCCGGGTGTTTGACGTATCGGGACACGACCAAATCGTAAGTGAGGGTCGGTTGAAGCTTAGACACAACGTCTCATAGCGTGCGCGAGCTCAATTGCCCCCGTAACGCGTGTAATTTTCCCTTGGGGAGCTGTTGAAGAGGTTCTGTTGGTGGTGGGTTGACGTAGCGCAGAGGCTCTTTCGGCAGACAAGACAAGCCGGCTCCGAAAAGGCTCAGCCAAAAATTTCCCTCCACCAAAATTCGACGGGATCCAACCACGAAAGACAGACGAACTTGCGGGATCGGGAGCCACTCACGTGTAAACCGACGAACCATCGAGACCACTTCCAGAAGTCGAGCATCACTATCGCATCGCCTTGATACCCCTACCGATCGACTCGATACTCTAGAAATTCGCTACAATGGCTGGTGGCACCGTCAAATATCGGCACCTGAGCCGCAACTCAGCAGCCCGTATGGCCTTGCTGCGCGGTCTCGTTACTCAACTCGTCCAATACGAACACATCCACACCACCTACGCCAAGGCAAAGGAAGCTCAGCGCATGGCGGAGAAGCTCATTACACTGGCAAAGAGGGACAACGAGCCAGCAAGGAGATCAGCACAGGGTATCCTATACGTATGTCTATATCAGGCAGTTTCATGGAACCAGACCATACTAACACAAGATTTCTCCTTAGACACCGCACACTCTCCTACCCAAACTACTAGGCGAGCTACGAAACCGATATTTGACACGAGAGGGCGGCTACACTCGTGTCGTTCGCACTGAATCCAAGAACACCTACGACCAGGGCGAGAGCGCTATTCTCGAATTCGTTGACGGCCCCAAAGACTCACGCTTCATGATGACGGCTAAGACTGTCGCTCGCGACCGCATGCTTGGAAAGGACCACACACCCGTTACCAGAACTAACATCAAGAAAGTCACACAATTCCGCGGCGAGGATCCCTTCGAGGAGATGGTGCGAAAGTTTATGGTTCTCAAGGCAAACGATAATACCGCCCCAACACGAGATGAGAGCAGCTTGGCTGAAGTCGAGGCTGAAAAGTCATTGGATAAGAATGCCGAGCGAGCAAAGGAGATGGCTGCGGGCATCGTGCCAGAATCAGTGAGAAAGGCGGCGCAGGAGAAGAAATCGCCATAGAAGCGACATGTATCATATTATGAGAGGGATGAAGTGAAGCTCTGTACAAAAGCTGTATCAATTACTATATCATGACACGATTGTGGTTTCATCCAAATCTTTAGCCCTTGAAATAATGAAAATAGTGGACTTGATGTGTTGTCCGAGCTCTATCAACATTTCCTGTTTACTCCGAGATAAGACGCATCTAAATAAATTCAAAGGTATCGCCACGGTCCTGGATCATCTTGCCAACTCTCTGGGAGCCCACGACTCGCTCCAGCTTCATCACATCGTACTTTGAGAACATGACCTTGACAGTTCCCTGCCCGGGCTCAAGTCTTAGATCCTGCTCACTCTTGCTAAGATACCCACCCGCAATCTCAGTGTAGAAGATGGGGTTGTCAGGCAATCCATAGAAGATGACTCGCTGCACACCGTTGAACTGGTATCGTCGGAAGTGATGCGCTCGCTCAGTGTAGAGCAGCACGCGGTGACGACCGTTGAGGAAATGAGAGCGCGCTCGAGATGCTTCCGGAACATCTGCGTACTCAGAGATTGCTCCGAATGTGACGTTCTCAACGGCACTTGATGTCGCAAAATAGTTGCGCACGCGCACGAAGTCGAGATAGGAAGGAATAAAGATGAGAGTACCAGTGGCATCCTTTGCCCGCTTGGCGAGGGAGGGGATGATGGCAGAGGTAAAGTGCTCGAACCTAGCGTCGGGCTCTCTATCGATGGAGCTGGACTGGAACCGTGAGAAAGTCTGCTTCGCCTTGATACCGAGTTGCGATAGCATCCCGGGGTATTCAGGCTGCAGGCGGACTTTTCCAGCCCAGTTGTGACAATGCAATCGAAGAAGCTCGGACAATTCGGGCGTATTGAATGCAGACAAGATGACTGTCTGTCTGAAGTACTTTGCCCAATCCTCCAGGTACCAATTTCGCACACGGCTGAAGTCGCAACCGTGTGCATCCTTGGGCTGGAGGTTCATGTGCTCGAAGATAAACTCAACATGTTCCCAATTCTGCATTAGCAGAGCATCTGCTTGATCGACAACAACCATCTCGATTGAGCTCAGAAAGTCAAAATCAAGCTTCGAATCCTCCTCAGAGCCAATGGCCATTCGAAGACCTAGAGGACTGGCGAAAAGAATGTCTGAGTTGTAGAATTGGGAAAAGTACTTGATCGTCTTGCGAGTAAACTTCATGCCCAGGCGGAACATGTCATCATCGCTTCCTTCGAAGAGATCCTTGAAGTCAGCTGGCCTGTCGGCGCCAAACTTGGTTTCCTTATCCACGTAGCCATCGTCGAATCGCTTGCGGTTTTCTTGCTGATCTGGTTCGCATAGGTCACGGATCATGTTCACCATTCGAAGGCACGAGTTGCGCGTGGGGAGAAGGAAGAGCACCTTAGGGCGGGTGAAACCCTGGTCTCGCAACTCCAGATCGGTATCTTGCCCTTCCTTGGCCAATTTGTAGTTGTTTTTGATCACACGATCTCGAGTTCTTCCTAAGTTAGCAAACAGTTCTTTACAAGTTGAAGAACGAAGCAACTCACTTGAAGACATGGTTGAGAGCATGAAGACATGTCAACTCTCGCAGCGAATCTGAGTTTCGGACTGTGCGATCGCAGAACAAGACATCGTTGTAGTTGAAGAGAAGAGGACTCAAGTTACGCTGAACGGCGTCAAACTCGCCAATCTTGCGAGAAGAAACCTCCTTGAGTTTCTGCTTGAGTTGCAGACCATCAAGACCAGCAATAGGCTTTGGCACCTCGGATCCTGCGTCGGAACCTGGGTACATGACTGTTGCTCTCAGAGCTTGCAGTAGTGCTCGCTTTGTGGCCCAATCGCCCTTTTGTACTGCCTCGACTCTTTTTGCGACAACATCGTCCTCAGGATGCGCAAAGTGCAGATCAAAGGGATCTGTTGGATTTTCTTCGTCTTCTGAATCATCATCGTCTTCTAGCTGCTCATCGACTTGTTCCTCTGGTTCTTCCTCGGCACGATCGATATCTTTCTCGGCGTCTTGTTCGTCGTCTTCAGAAGCAGACTCATCGTCAGATTGGGGCTGGGCAGATTCTTGATGACCCAGCTTCCGTCGCTTGGCACTGGGGGCACTGTTTTCGTTATTGAAGCTTTGTAGAAGAGCCATGTATGGCTTCGCAGATGCTGTCTGCTCGTCATCATCCTCCGAATCGATATCGTCCATCACTGTGTCTTCTGGCGCAGAATCCGATTCTGATCCGGAGCTTTCTGATCTGGTACATGAACTGTCAGCATAGCGATTACGGGAGATGGTAGATAAAGGGAGGAAATCCCAGAACATACTCTTGATTGTCCGCAAGTCGAGTTCCGTCAAACCTCCGATTGGGTCCAAATCGGCTTGTCGCTTTACCTCCTCGACCACCTCTGCCTCTGCCTCGACCACCACCGCGGCCTCTGAAATTTCCTCCTCTTCCACGTGGCGGCATTATATCAATTACAAGCAGGGAGCGGTCTAGGAGGAATTGTAAAAAAGCGAGTGTTTCGTATTAGTTGCTTCAAGAAACTCTCACCTTCAGACAAAGTCGTAAAAAAAAGTCATGAGGCTACCTTCAGCCTTGCGCTATCAAGCCACATGATGGTGGGGTGTCTTAGACATGCGCCACTGAGCCCCGTCTTATCTCTCTAATCTTAGCGCGCACAACCCCAGCGGCGTCCCGCCAAACCTGCAATTCTTCAAAATCGGCGAAATTTAGGACGGCTTCGCGAGAGACCAGAGAAGACCCGGCCCGGCCTCACCCATTTCTCCGCATACATCTACATCTACATCTACACCTTAATAGCTTCAGCTTCAAGTTGCCCAGTATGGCCGCTGCTGCTTCTGATAGCTTCATTCACCTGGCGAGGCCTCTGGCGCCCAATACCGTCGGACTCCAGACTAACCTTGCCCCGCTCACCGTCAACATCCAGCCTCAGGTACGATTTGCGATGACCCCTCTCACTTGGATTCTTGATTCTCTTGGTGTTTTGATTTGATATTGCACTGTCTGTCAAAGGAACGACCCTTTCAACTAACATTGCCTCCTTTCTTCTTCATAGGCTGTCCTCTCTATTCTCGACCACGCCGTTCGACGAGACATCCGAGACACCCAATCCACTCGAGTTATTGGCGCCCTCGTTGGCACCCGATCTGAAGATGGCACCGAAGTTGAGGTTCGCTCGTGCTTCGCCATCCCCCACACCGAGGAGGAGGACCAAGTCGAGGTCGACGTCGAGTACCAGAAGAACATGCTTGCTTTGACCCTCAAGGCCAACCGCGGCGAGTCCCTACTCGGCTGGTACACCACTTCCCACGAGCTCAACAGCTTCAGCGCCCTCATCCAGAACTTCTTCGGCGCTCCTGACACCGGCACATTCCCCCACCCCGCCATTCACATGACCATCTCTACCGAGCCCGGCGAGGATATCCAGTCTCGGTGCTACATCAGCGCCCCCGTTGCCGTAAACGCTGAGCGTGCTGCCGACAGCTGCCTCTTCATCCAGGTCCCCCACAAGGTTCTCTACGGTGATGCCGACCGAAGCGCTCTCGAGGCTATCGCCAGCGCAAAGGATACCGAGTCCCGAACAGCCCCTCTCGTTTCTGACATTGAGGGTCTTGGTCGATCGATCGAGCAGACCATCGACCTCCTCGACCGGGCGAGCGAGTGGATCAACGGTGTTCTGGACGAGGACGAGGAGCCCAACAACATTATCGGCCAGCACCTCCTTAACGCCCTGTCCCTGGCCCCCAAGGTCGACCCCTCGCAGATCGAGCACGACTTCAACAACCACATCCAGGACGTTCTCATGGTCAGCTATTTGGCCAACACTATCCGCACTCAGATCGATCTTTCTCAGAGGCTGGCTGTTGCCAACCTTGGTGGCAACGAAAAGGAGGGCGAGAACAAGTCGGAGGAGAAGGGTAACCGACAGGGGGGTAAGCGAGGTGGACGAGGTGGTGGCAGAGGTGGTGGTCAACAGCGTGAGCCCCGTGAGCCTCGTGAGCCTAGGGAACCCCGCGAGCCCACCGAGTAAAGAGATGCTTTTGAAAGAAGAATTGAGAAATAGATATCGGAGTCCAGGTTACAAGAAGGCGATGTCCCGAAGACAAAAGGAAGTCTAGGATATCTCCCCCTGGCATGCATGTGAGATGAAGCATGGGTTATTGTTTCAACAAAATCATGGCGTTGTGGTATGAAAACACTGGCATTCCTGGCCATAGAATTGAATTCAATCGTCATATAAAACTACTTTCTTTTTTCTGCCTCCTCCCTCGAGTCCTGGTTTGATTTTCTCACACCAAGAAAATTATGTCAAAGTGGTATTGAACTCGTCTAGTAAATTGGGCCGCTGCCTACAAATTCATATCGTCCATCCTATCCACCGATAACGCCAAGATGCTAAATATGCCGTGTACGCCTTAATGGTCTCCCAACTTGTGAACACCATGTCATGCTTCCCCCTTTTTGTCAAGGTTTAAATTCCAGTAGCTGGTTTCTGGGGTAGAGTTGCCGGGTTGCCATATGTCGGCAAATGCGAAAAGGGTTGGCTAGGCCCTTGTGGGATGTTAGGTCGGTTGGGGATATTATAAGGAGGGTTATGGGGAAGAGGTTGGGGAGCCATATGTTGCGGGTTCTGTGGCATAGCATGTGGCAGGGGTAGTGGTGCATGCTGGACGTGAGCAACGTGAGGAGAGTGATATGCGGGCATAGAGCTGCTGGATCCTTGCCTCACCATACCGTATCCGCCCCCATAGGGTTGAGGCATTGGCTGTTGGTAACCGCTAGGATATGCAAGGTTAGGCGACCCAACCTGAGGACTGCCATGATGCGATCCAGGGGCAGTAAAGGGCGGCTGAGGAGGCTGAACCGGTGCCATACCGCCGCCGCCAGGCACAAACGACTGTGTTTTCGGGTTGAAGGCATGATTTCGATTGTAACTCCCAGGGATTGGATGCTGGCTCTTCGGGTCATGAGGGTTAATGTTCGCTGGAAGTTGTCCAAATGCGTAAGGGATTCCCAAGTGCCCCTGAGGGCCGGTAGGAGTACCTCCCCTCGGTGGAAACTGAGCAGGAGGAGCGAAGCCCGGCTGCCATGCCGGTTGCTGTGGCCCTGCTGGGGGGATGGGAGCACCATAGTTGGTCATGGGACTTCCACTAGATGGATAGCGCTGCTGACTGGTTTGGGCAGCGTACTAATGGAACAAATTAGTATTCATACGATTCTTTCAAGCTCTTCTGGACATACTGAAGGCACAGAGTATTGAGGATATGGCTGGTTTTGCGGTATGCTGGGCACCGCAGGATATCCAGGGCCTTGCTGAGTGTATACAGGACCCATTTGACCTGGGTATGCTGGCCCCGGTGGCGCCTGAGCACCATATTGAGGGTTTGGCGGTGGCATGTACTGCGGCTGAGGGACCCAGGTTTGTTGTTGAGGTCCCCAGTATGGCGTATACTGGTGTCGCGAATCGAAACTATCCGAATCATCACGTCGTTGCTTGCCAGTTTTTCCTCTCTTCCCTAGGTTGGATTTATCCTTGGCGGAGACTGAACTAGCTCTTGATATTCCATTGTCACCCTCTTCTGAAACTCTTGTTAGCGGCTGTTCTGGATTGATATTCTTGTATCCTATACCTGCAACGTTCTCTTCTGAGCTGCCAAAAATGCGTTCACGGGCTAATTTGTATAGCTCCTCTCGCTCTTCTCTGGTCAATCTTATTATGGTTAGTTTGGGCATTTCACGGTAGCTTATGAGATTGAACATACTTCTGATTAGCAGGCTTATCTTTGCCGTCGCTGCCAGTCTCAGAGGTTGCCTTGGAGGGGCTAGCACTTGGGCCACCCTCGCTATCTTGGCCGCGTCGCATAATCTTCTTGGGTAAGACAGCAGGGGGGGGAGTACTGTTGCTAGGTGTACTGGGACTGGGATTAATGAGTGCCAGTGAGGTAGGGACTCGACAAAATGGCGTCCTGAAGATGCGTACAGATCCCACGTGAGGCTCGAAGGAATGTGTCATATGGTAGTAGTCCGCCAACTTATGTGTCAACATTCTGCAGAAGGAGTTGGATGGAGGAAGGTCCATGTACGGTTCCCTGGCAGAGAAGGTTAGTACGACTTGCGGCCAACTAGAGCGAGTAAACGTACTTGGAGTCCTGAACAAAATCAATAACCTGTTTCTCCAATCTGAGGAGAAACAGTCTGTCCTTGGGGGAGGCCATGGCTTCAAGAAGCTTTTCATCCGGAGCTTGTCGATAAATGACACCAAGAGCATCAGAAGCACCACCAGCACCTAGAGGGGCACCGGGGGGTTGCTCGGACGAGGAGCTCTGGGGAGTCAAAACCCCTTGGACTACAACGCCTGGGGCTTGTTGCGGTAGCCTGCGCTCGGGAATATCCCCAAGAGGAATTCCTCTAGTTCGAGCAGCTACCTCGGAACCCATTCGAGAGCCAGCAATTAGCGAACCACGGATAGATAAGGCATCGTCATCTTCTGCGGCGGCCTTGACGCTCGCGCTATCATCAGGCCTCAACGATTCCTTCTCGTCAAGGGCGAACGTTGTGCCCGAAGTGGTGCTCTTTCCATCCAAGCTAGGAGGCTTCGTGCCGAGTTCGGAACTAGAGTCGGCTCGTTGAGAATCATCCGATCCGCTATCTCTGCCAACGACAACCGTAGGCCGCTCAGGGGCCAAGGGTCCGCTACCGTTGACAACAAGACTAGGCGCCTTCTCCCTGAGGCTCAAGTCGTTCAAGGATCCTACAAAGTTGTCTACACCGCTTCTATGTTCGGCAGGGCTGGCAGTGGTTTCAAGTTGCGGAGAGGGCACCTTTCCGACCGGTGCCTTGCCGGATCGGCCATTTGCAATTACGGGCGCCGTAGATGTGGGAGGTATCGTCGAGCTCATGGGTGGTTCTTTAGACGGGGTGGCTATCCGTCGAATCGTAGGTGGTGCGGAGTCCTTAGAAACGGAGGCAGCGACCTGTGGAACACACTATGAGTTAGTGACAGAAAACAAAAAAAGAATGGTTCTTGGAAAGAGAGAACCACTTATAGAGGAGACAAGCATGGGGTAGAATTTACCTTGGCGAACGAGGGTTTGGGTAGATCAGGAGACATTTGAGCAGTAGCCATGATGGGCTGCGATGGAGGCTACAGAGCCAATCCAATAGCGCAGGCGGTAGAGATGTCAATGATGATATGAGACAAGAGAGTGAGAGCAACGGTTGACCAGGCACAAGATGAGGCTGCAGCTCCAAGCTAAATCTGAGGCAGCGGCTGAGACTCCAGCGGTGATGGCGGGAACAGAAAAGACAGTATGAGGAAAATCAAGAAGCGAATTCGATGGAAGCGGACCAGCAGAAGGAAAACGGAGTCTCGGTGCTCATCGTCGTGGCGTAAGATGCATTGTTCTCCAACTGGTTCTGTTCGAGAGGAAGAGATGATGGTTGTCGTACGCCTTTTTGGATGCCCAATCCCAACTTGAACTAATAGTAATGCTGAGTGCTGAGTGCTGAGGTGCGGCCTCTGTTTTCGCAGTGAGACGGGACGGAGGTCAAGAGGGAGCCTAGGTAAACGCCCTGTGACGCCCAAGTCCAAGGCCACGCGAAAGTGCGGGAAGAGAGGGACAAGGTGAATAAAGAGCAGCCAATTTCTGACAGCGGCGGCCCGAGGCGCACAATACAGACAAGGAGTGGGCGATGCGATGTGATGTGATGCTGGAGGGCTCAACTGGATGTAGTTGGTTAGTCGAGGTTTTGGAGGGGAAGCAGTGGGAGGAGGTTGTCACAAGGACCAGTCACTCTGCCTGCCCTGGGCTGTCACTTTCACTTTCACTTTCGCTGCCGGGCTGCGGGCTGTGGAGCGAGCCCAGGCGGCACGGCGGGTGGGCGCACACAGTGGGAAGAGACGTCGAGGAAGTGCTGAAAGGTCCACTAAAACTTCAGGCGTTCCGCCCGAAATGAAGAGGCATGGGCCAGTCAAAATTGGGAAATTTAGTTCAAAGTGGAGGGAGGCTATTGCAGAAAAATCCCATTCGATTCATAGATGGCCAGGACTTGCCCGAGCCGTGTTATGCTCGTCTCAAGAGATATTTACTGACTGCAACTCGCATTTTCACAAAATACACGTGTATCCAAATGAGACTACGATGATAAACATTGAAAACCAGATAAATGAAAAGGGGATAGAGCGTCGATTGCCACTGAAATTTCTCATAATAGACCCCGACAGGCTATATAATAAATTCATGATTGGGGTTGATCCAATCCCAGCCACTCCCCGCTATCTACTCTACTGTGTGGCGCCGGGCTGTTCATAGGCAGGAAACAGAGTTGAAACAAGAGAAATTAAGACGAATAGATGCTTATGTAAAGTTTCAATTTCAACCTCAACCGTTTGTGGTACATCGCTCGGTCCCTATATCTCGTCCCCTTTCATCCCATTCTTGGTAGTCCAGGGTTTGATGAGTGCGAGGTTTACACAATGTTCTAGGGGGTGTACTCATGCTATCAGATAACCCGCCCTTAACTTCAAGACGCCTTGTGACATGAGAATGCACAAAGTCAGGCGTCATCTCACTTGAGACGTCTATTTAAGTACTTATCTATCGGTAGACGAGACAAGGCTCCTCGCCGAACTACCTTGGCGGTCAGACATAGCCGAGATTTGGCTGTCACAACCCTGGGCTTTTCTTGCATATATCAAGAGGTCATATGTCTATCACTCTCAGTGGCATCAATGAAACATCCGAGAGCAGGGACACACGGCGTACTTAAGTTTACGCTGGAAGCTGATTTACGTCTGGTAGTAGCTGATTCTGCCAAATCTGACTGCGTCTTCTATATATAGCCCAAGATACCCACTACTTACCTGTCAGGGTGCCTTTGCGAAAGAGTATGTATCTTAGCAATGTTGTTGAATTTGTTTAACCAAGACTGCGGCACATGGAAAAGACCGCCTTTCTGTAAACACTTCTAGAAGTAGAGCTCCGTCTATCGTGATTGCTTTATCTTTTTTCAACTAAAGGTTTATAAGTTAAGTTTCGATCAACGGGCACTGATTGAGCAATATAAAGCACGAGAGCCAAATGTAGGTGCTCGGTACATCCTAGTAGTGAGGTACGTACCTGATGTGAGCACTTATTCGTCACGTGATCATGCGACATCACCGAAGAATCATCCAGACACTTGCAAGACTGAGCGACGTATTACATCAACTCTTTCACGTTGTCATTGGTATCCTTCAACCCGAAACCTGGCGCAGATCGTGGGTAAATCTCTTCATTTTCTGCATTCTTCTTGATACTTTTACGGGAGAAACAAAGCCCAATTCAAGACAGCATTTTGCATTCCCGATGTTTACTTACAAAGGTCGCGGCGGCCCATCCCGGTCAACGCCCGCCAATGTTCAGTGCCAGAAATGTCTAAAGAGAGATATGTACTCTATATCCATATATAATCACGCTTGTACTTACCATCTCAGAACGCCACTACTCATACGAGTGTAAAGCGACTACTCAGGAGCGTCCGTATGTGTCGCGTCCATCGCGGTCTCAGCAGCTCCGAAACCCAAAGCTCGTGCCCAAGCTCACAAATGAGACGCTGAATCCTCTGGAAAAGAAGTACGTTAGTCTCTCCAAAGTCTGCTTCTTGTTTACTGACGATCTTGTAGGAAAGGCGTTGCAGATGAAGAGCTTGCCAAGGCGGAAAATGAACGCGCACGTAAGCGTGAGCGTGAAGAGAGAGATGACGAGTTGATCGAGTCGACTGCAAAACGCCACAGATCAGTCTCTTCACATTCGGTTTCTACCATTTCAACCGGCGCTTCAAGGTCTCCGTCACCCGGCAAAGGCAGAGCTAAATCTCCCTTCCGTGCGCAACGAGGACGAAGCCCTTATTCTGACAACCTACGAGGTGGTGGTCGAAATGGCAGCCGAAGCCGGAGCCGCAGCCTTAGCTCGAACCGTAGCCAAATTCCTCGCGTTGAAACTCGACGCAGAAGATCCGTGTCTGGCGGCAGTCGTTCCCCTGAAGACTACGGCCGACGCGACCAGTACAGATCCCGTGACTCTCTGGCTCCATCTAATGAGAACGAGGCTGCGAGACAGCCAAAGGGGTACCCGTCTGAATTCCGAAATCCAGATGGACCTCAGCGTCACCGTCATGAGGACTCAAGGTCGCCTGAACTCAGAGGGAGACGCGATGAGAGGCCAGATCGGCCCAGTGCTCGGCATGATCGTGAAAGACGGCCACCTCAGGGGAGATTTGAAGACAAGACACATGAACGCGGAGGCCCGCCTCCTCAAAAACAAGCACGAGAACGAAGCCTGAGTCCTTTCAGCCAACGATTAGCCATGACAAAGGCTATGAAGCAAGGTGGAAGATGATTGTTGGGTATAATTGTAAACATAGTGTAACCATGATCGCACAAGGCGCCGGACCCCTAAAATGTAATACACAAGACGACGAGGCAGATTTTCACGTACAATGAACAGAATTGGCTGTTTATGCACCTAGTGCGGCATCCTCTTCCTTTTCGCGACGCTCCTCTTCTTCCTCCTCCTTCTCCCTGACTCTCAGACCTTCCACCAATGCAACACCATCCATACCAGTCGCCTCTCCGGTACCTTGAGCGTCATTGACCGCGTCGTTCTTTGCGGCAGCTTTTTGCGCACCCATAATGCGATCGCGCACCAACCGCGCAATGGCGTTGTCTGTTCGAACGTTGAGGACCTCCATCTTCTTATCGAGTTCCCTCTTCAGATCCCAATTCGGCTTCTTCGGTTGTAGTTTAAATAGATCAACGCCCTTGTCATCCTGAGCTTCTTCTGCCGCCTTTTGTTTGATGTCGGCTTCCACTTCAGCTGCTTGCTCTTCAAGGGTCGGCTTGTCAAGGTTGATTGTTGGGTCTTGCTCGAAGCCGAGTTTGGGGCCTCTTGTCTCAGGATCGTAGTTTCGGCCAGACACGTGTAGCCTCGAGACATCGGGTTCTGCGGGAGGAGACGCCTCTCGCTCTGATTCTGGCGCAACGATTTCGTCGCCTGGTTGCTTGCGCTTGAGATTCTTGAGCTTGGCGAGCCTGGCTTTTCGGTCGTCTGAGGCAGCGCTCAGGGTAGCGTGTGAAGACATGGTGAAGGGTTGTCGGGAGTATTATGTGAGTGGAGCGTGTAATGAGTGGAAGGTCAGTGGAAATCTGAACCGATCGCGGTGTAGTTAAGCTTGAATGTTGGTGGGGTGTAAAATGTAAATTCAAGATGGACTTCTCCAAGCGCGTCAATCGTCCATCCGTCATCCACACCGCAGCGCGCAGAGCCGCTATAGTCTAGGCCCAAGCGCCACTTATATAAAAAACCGGCAGGGGTTGGCATCTGCATTTGAAGTGGGAGGTCCCTACATTAAGCGTTAAGCGCAAGAAAACGAGCTAAAATTATAGAGGCCCCATGAGCGACTTCGGCAAAAGATTTAGAAATTTCCCAGTTGAGAGTAATTAACGACTTCAATATTCAACCTTGGACCTCCGACCCCAACGAGGGACTGCGACAGCGACAAATTCGCTATTCGCCTAGCGATCATTATGCAGACGGCTGACCTCGAGTTAACGCCGACCAGGAGGAAATGCCAGCGGCTCTCATGCTTCGCGCCTGCACGAGGCTCGAGTCCTCTGTAGCGGCGCAGGCATGGACACGAAGAGCTGGTTTCTTCGCATTACGGCAAAATAAGTCAAGAAGTGCCTCGAGATCTACTCGCACATATCACGCTGAAGCTCAGTCACCGTTCCCAGACGGCGGGTCTCAAATATTATCACAAATACTGCCTCGCCACGCAGCTCCGACACCCCCCGAGTCCCTTACGGCCGAGCCTACGCAGGCCTCTCAAAAGATATCTGGCCCACGACAGAAACATAAACGAGACCAACGCATTTACGAGAGACATAATAATCAACGAAGATCATATCCAAAAAGGAAAAGCCCATCGAGGGGCACGCCAGACGAGCGGTTTCATGAACGCAGGCCCCCAAACCTTTCAGAATCAGCCCGAAAGGCTGCGGAGAAGCAGCAGCAGATAGCGAAAGAAAAAGAAAAGAGGAGGACGGACAGATACAACCAATGGGGTTACCTGCGCCACCAATATTCAGGCGCTGAGCTGTTTGCCGTAAAAAAGCAATTCGACTTCTGGAAAAGCAAGATCGAAAAGATTGCAGCTCAAGATCCCATCGCATGGAAATGGCAAGATGACGGGAAGTTCCTTTTCGAGCTGGAGAGCGTCTCGGAAATGGAGAAGTCCTGGCATGAACTAGACATCGAATCTCGGAAGAAGACATGGCCAAGGATAATGTTATCGACCCTACATCTACGCCCGGATAAGGCTGTACAAGTTCTCGAGGCTACCTTGGATCCTTTACCTCCTGGTTACGCTATTGTCGATGTGGCTCATGCCTGCATCTCAAACCTCAACCTTAAAGATATCAAGGTCATGCGTGATCGTGTAGCGAAAGCTGACGAAGTGCTTGAAATTTTTGCGAAGTTGATAGAGGATATCCCCTCTGGCCACGTGCCATTCCGTCAACATACCCTGGGCTACCTGGCGAAGAACTTACCGCTTGAGCAAGCAGCAGAGATCTACCAAATACTAAAACGATCGGGCATCAAGTTGCATCGAAACACGCTCTTGCAGTTTGCCAGCAAGCTTGCAAGTAGCAATGCGCACAAAGAAAACGCCTTCCAGATTTTACGTGCTATTACCGACGAGGGCCACGATCTGAACTCACCGGGTATTGCGAGCGTCATTACCACTTTATTACACACGAGACAGGAAATCGAAAGTACTTGGTCTCAATCAGAGGATACCTTCTCGCCCCAACGGGCTATGGAATATTTTCTTGAACGGGGCTTCTCTCCCAATTTGGTCAGTTTTACGGCACTGATTGAATCTCTCTGTAGTCAGGGAGACATTGCAGAGGCTGTTAGACTTCCGCTATTACTGGTAGAGAACGGTGCTGAGCTTGACAACCGATGCTATGCCACTGTTTTCAGGGGTGCCAAAAAGAGTCTGAAAACATCCAACATACAGCTTGCCCTCGATGTTGCTCGAGCAGCAAAGGCGCCCTATGTTGATGTGCTCAACAACATGCTTCACTCTATATTCTACTTTGCGGAGATGGAGTGCCGTGATAAGAAGTATACTTGGCCATGGGTTCTCCCCCTATTTGGACCTATGCTTCGCATATATGCCAAGAAATTCGATCTAGAGCCTCTGCAATGGCTTCTTCCCGATACACTGCCCCTGATACTGACTCAGGAAAATCTGGACGGCACCGAGAAGTTCAGACAGGGTCCAAAAAGAGAGTGGGAGTTTAGGAACACCATTGTTCCAGTGGTGGATGAGTTTTTCGAGCGCGATGATGCACCTCGACAAAAGCCCAGTACGCAGACCCTGTCAATTATGCTGCGAGCCTATATCAAGACTCTCTCCAGACCTTATGACTTGATGGCTTTCTATTCCTTCTTCAAATCACGCTTAGAGGAGCGTGGAACTGGAAGAAACTGGGCTCAAAAGTTGGCTGAGGACCAGGGAACCGTGGTCCACGATACCCTGATTATGGTTATGCTCGAGCGAAAGTCGTTACTTCGACCGGCATTACAAGTCTTTGGCGACATGCTCCGAGACACATTGCGCTCCAAGGAGAGAAAAGACGGCAAGGTGGCAGAAGAATCTGACAATGTTGCGGTTCACCCAGCGCCAAGTCTGTTCACCTTCAGCATTCTCATCCACGGCCTTTTTATGCACAGAGAGAAGATGTTGGCGGAGCAGGTCCTTCAGGCTATGCAAGAGCACAGCCTGGAACTCAATACCGTCACCTGGAACACGCTTGCCAGGGGCTACGCCTGTATGCAGAACTTGTCCCAGACAGTCGGCACGCTGCAGGATCTCGAGGCTGCAGGTTTCAAACCAGATGCGTACACATTCAAGGCATTTGCTAAGCTAAGAGATCAGACTCGGGCGCTTGAGATGATGGAAAAGATCATTGACGAGAACAAGAAGAGACTGGAACAGCACCAAACCCGATAACTGCATAACATGATAGAATGGCGGAGTTTCAAATGGGCTGGCGCAGCGGAAGAACGATGATTGCATATATCACCCATTGGACATATTTGCATGACTTTGAACACCATGTTCAGAATTTCGGATGTATGATTAATAGCAAGAAGGGTCATGCATTGAAAGCGAATGAGGAGTTGTGTTTGGAAGCCACATATCTACTAGAGACTAGATAATGGAATGCATTTATACATACATACAACTGTGTGTATGATATTTCCAGGTGGTTTCTTTGTTTCCCTACAAGGCAAACAACATGACCTTTGTAGTTTCTCGTTCCTCGGAAGTGCTTAATATTCCCATCATCAACCTCACTGAGATGTTTGTCGGTGGAGTTGAGCACATTTGATCCAGGCTAAACCCCACTCAACCATCTAGGTAACCTAAACAAGAACTGACACTCAATCCTCACTGAGAAGCCAAGAATTCTTAAGTAAGGGCTTCGTTCTGAAGAACACATGTAGCTCCGATTGGCCACGTCTCATGTTGACCAGACCATATTACCATCACCACTCAGCCACTATTCCTCGCTATCAACAGCCCAACCACAAGCAGTCATAGGATAAATGAGTCAGCCATGCCCGGTCCAAACATGAAGCATCTCACCGGCGTCTTTCGAGCAACAGACACTCACAAGGTCACACGCAACCGAAGGCCTGTCTCGTGCACAACATGCCAGAAACGCAAGTCAAAGTGCGATCGTGCAAAACCCTCGTGCAGCGCCTGTCAGAAGCGCGGCGACGCAACGGCCTGTGTCTACGGTGATGCGAGCGTCTTTGCGGAGAAGCAGGATATGCAGCTCAAGGTTGCCAAGCTGGAAGAGATGGTGATGCGTCTGGCGGCCGCGTCAGGAGCCTCAAGTGCTCAGAGCGTCGGGGTGAGGGAAGATGGCTGTGGACTTTCGGGCGTCGAGGAGGGATCGGATGCTGCGTACCACGGGGAGACGTCGTGGGAGGCCGTGTTCCAGAGCATTCATGATATCCAGAATGACCTCAACACGCAAGACGAGTCTGATGGCCATGCTGAGCCCGAGACTATACTTCCCGCGCCGGACATCGCAATCGGAGGAATCTCCCCCCTCACCATCCACGACGTTTGCGATAGTATGCCCTCTCGCCAAGACGCCGACATGGTCGTCACCTCATATTTCAACTCAAAATTCCTCGCCGTTCCCGTTCTCCACCAGCCGCACTTCCGGCGTCGCTACGAACTTCTCTGGACCGACCCCCAGGGCGCCAACTTTCTATGGCTGAGCATCATGTTCTCTGTACTCAGCCTCGGCGCCTTGACATGCAAGACTCAGCACCCTGGCCTCAAGACTGTGCAGGAGCCCAAGTTCTACGTACAACGCTCAGCTCAGTGTCTTGTCACGGGAGGGTATCTCAAAGCCAGACCATATTCCGTTGAGGCACTTATGATGTATGCCCACTCACGTAATGTTTCCAAGGAAGACTCGGAAGCTACAATATGGTCTCTCTACTCACTCTCCGTTCGTCTCGCTCAGCGAAGAGGTTACCATCTTGACGCAGCCAGAGTATCTCCGCACATAAAACCCTTCGAGGCTGAAATGAGACGTCGGACGTGGTTCATGGTGCAGACTTCCGATCTTCTCTTTTCATTTCAACTTGGCATGCCTCCTATGGTATATCAAGAAGTCTGCGACGCCGGCCATCCTCGCAACTTGTCTGACGATGATTTTGACGAGGATACAGACGTGCCTCAATCACGTCCTCCGACTGAGCCTACCCCTATGCTGGCCTGGCAGACCAAGTCTCATCTTTGTCACTTACTGCGTCGAGTTCTTCGACATGCCCTCCGTGTCGAAACGCCGCCTTACGAGGAAACCATGGGCCTTCAGGCTGAGCTGGAGGCGTACCACAACAATGTTCCAGAATGCTTCCGCGTTCGTCCTATAACCACCACTCCCTATGATGTCCCAGGCTACACCATCATGCACCGACTGATCATAGAAGTGTCATATCTGAAAACCATATGCGTGCTTCACCGCCCCTACCTCAGCGCCGACAAGAACCAGGAACGATACCGAGCATCCCGTGATCTCTGCCGCGACGCAGCTTCTCGAGTTGTCGAGCTTCACCTCGAATTTGAGCACGAGGTCCGAGAAGGAGGTCGTATGTATAACGATCGCTTCTTGCTCTCGAGTCTTACCATGCATGATTTCCTTGTCGCGGCTATGATTCTGTGCCTGGACCTTTATGAGTCAACCGATATAACGTAGGGTTGACCCGAGGTACCGCGATGTGTCTGAATGTGACTAACAACCGGCTAGTCAGCAAGGCCGTATATACCGAACCCAGATACTCGAGCGTGCCTACAAGAACTGGGAAGCACGCGGCACTCACTCTAAGGACGCACGACAGGGCGCAAAAGTCCTTCGCGCAGTTCTCAACCGCATCAAAATGCCGGCAGATACGACATCAGGAATTGAGGCTCCAGGCATGGTCACCACAGCATATTCCTACAGCGAGCCGACCATAGAGAGTGTGATTCCGGATTTTACTATGCCAGTTCTCGACTACCCTGGTGAATATGAAGAGTTCCTCCCACTGAACAGTTTTTTTGGCCCTGTCGATGGGCTTGACTGGGTTAGTTTTGTCGGTGAGCATCGTATTCTTTGACTGCCCTCTAACAAGCAATAAGATATCCATCGGTCAACCCTAGGGCTGCATGCGAGGCCGCAGATGCGGACATCCTTAACATCGCTCTAGCAACCAGGCAAACATGAGAGTCGACTGCAAGCTGTGTATTTGTTTCTATCGCGACTGGTCGAGGAACGGGCCGCGTTATGTAGCCCAAGTGGGAGCAGGATCCATTGCAATACGACTCCGCGCGTGTGTGGTATTTACCTCATGATAGCTCACATTGCCTGCCACAATAATCGGGAACAAAATGGAACGGAGACGGAGACACACCGCAACAGCAAAAGGTATTTAATAAACGTGTGACAGGCTAACAACTAATAACACGAATGGATATCTTCCTGCAGGTCTCGACCCGGCTTGTTTATCTC
The DNA here is from genome assembly GCA_012977755.1 of Fusarium nurragi. Lineage (NCBI taxonomy): Eukaryota > Fungi > Ascomycota > Sordariomycetes > Hypocreales > Nectriaceae > Fusarium > Fusarium nurragi. Next base: position 3,315 of record JAALXI010000350.1, on the reverse strand, counting down.
TCATAAGTCGTGGCACATGCAACACAAACACAACCAAAAGAAAAAACCCCAATACCACCATCCCCATTCATCATCACACTTGTCCGGCGGCCCATCTCGTCACATGAGGCTTTCTACCTCCCCGAACTAGAACGGCATATAATCCCACACAAATCTTGTAGCGCCTCCAATCAAAAATTGCTTTTTCCTTTCCCGTTCCCGCACTCGTATCATGACCCAGTCCAACACAAAACCTCCCCCGCTATAGTAAGAGAATGAAACAAATCAACAAGACGCAACACAGAGGTTTTCGTCGTGAGGGTGAGAAAAGGCAATGCCAGATGCAAACATCAAGAAGCGATGCCGCGTAGAACCCTCGCAGGGTTTCCAGCTACAATGGTGAAAGGGGGAACATCCTGAAGAAAGTGTTAGTAATTATTTCTTCAACACTTGTATCTTTAAAAACATACCTTGGTAACAATTGATCCAGCACCGACAGTGCTACCCTTGCCAATGGTCCTCCCAGGAAGGATGATGGCACCTCCACCAATCCAGCAGTCCTGCTCAATAGTGATAGGCTTGCCAACCTGTGGACCTTGACCGCCCTGACGTTTCTTGGGATCGATGGGCAGTCCCGCGGTAAAGATGCTAACATTCGGACCAATTACACAATTGTCGCCAATCTTGACCTCGCACACATCGTTGATGGTACAGTTGCGCCCGATTACAACGTGGTGGCCAATGGTGATGTTGTATCCGTAATCACAAATGAAGGGTGTCTCGACAGCAACATGTCTGCCTACACGGCCGACGTTGGTGACGGGGGAAGCCTCAGTGGGAGACACTCGAACAGGGTCGCGAGGCTGCAGGATTTCGAGAAACAATCGAGCGCGCTCGTCAGGAGATACGCCGTGAGTAGGGGGAGTGGTAAGGTTGTTGAACCTCCAACACGCGGTAGAGCAGCGTTCACGCTCCAGGCAAAGCTCTTTGTCGAAAGGATAATAGTGTCGCCCCGACAGCATCTCCTCCTTCTGGGTCCGTCTCTGGGGGAACTGGGAGTGCGATAGAGCTAGCTGAGCGGCGACTTGGGCGTTTGAGGTCGGTGCTGGCGGGGGAGGAGCAGGACTGCTGGTTCTCGTTGGATGCAGAATGTTGATCTGTGGAAGTTGGTTCCCTAAGTGAGAAGACTCGGGCTCTGTCCTGCTGAGATCGTGCAGCGGAGGTACACGCTGGTATTCCTTGGCCATTCTTTCTCCAAAGGGCGGTGGTGGCGGCTGAGGATTTGCGCTGACTGGAGTTGGGAATACGTTTGCGGGAGTATAAGACAAAGCAGAGAGTTTGTTTTCAGGACTGGCAACAGACGCGCTGGGTAGTGTTGATGCCGTTGGCCGGTCGTCGTCGGTCACCAAAGGGCGGCCTTGTGGGGGGTCAATTCGAAGGGCCTGGCCGCGATATGGCGGCAGGGATTCACGCTTCACCGGTTGACTACCATAAGGGCTTTGCTGCGGCATTCCGTAAGCTCCAGGAGGTATGTATGTTGGGTCCTTGGATTCAAGAGGAACTGCTGCGGCCTTATTGTCGGGCTTTTGCCAACCCGGTCCGCGTTGCGGAGGATAGCCTGCACACACGAAGCTGCCACGGAGGCAATTTCCACCTAAGGGCCGGTCAGTGCCATGCGTCGACAATGGAGATGAAAAAGGTTGCTCACACTCGGGCTTCTGCTCATCGCACTTCTTCTTGCGCTTGCGGCAGGTCAGGCAGCCTGTCTTGGTTCGATTACTGAAATTCCTCTTGCGTTTCTTGGAGTCGTGCTGCAGGATTGCGTCACGCCTCGCCTCAGATGTGTACAGACCGCCGTATATAATAGAGGAATCGTCGCCATCGGGGCTACCGTTGGAGTAATCACCATGGTCCATCTGACCCGTAGCCCTACGAAGTGCATCACCAATCTGCTCCTCAGTTTGGCCGTGGGGAGTGGTGGCAGAGTTTTGCTGGGAGTCGTAGCTGCGCTCATCGCGTGCTTGATGCGAATACCAAGATTCCTTGTCCCGGTGCTCGTCGCCATAATGACGATAATCTCTGGAGGGAGTCCCGTAAGATTCGCGTGATTCATGGTGAGGGTGAGCGGACTCAGGTGTATGAGCGTGCACAACATGTTCTCGGCGCATTTCAACAGATTCAGATCGCTTTCGCTTATGAGCGCCTTCTATATCAGGATACCCGGGTGATTGGAAAGGTGGCCGGTCGGCACTCTGGGAAGGAATCTGGTTCGATGACACTTCTGGTGTAGGCGGAGGTTGAGATGCGGCTGTGCTGTGTGGGCGTTCGTCCATGGGTGGAGGTTTTTCGATAGTCACAATAGGTGGATCTGAGGTCCTGGGTGAGCCCCCATTAAGGGCGGTAAAGGTCGACATGTTAAACCAGTTGAGTTGGCGAGTGAGGTCGCGCAACAATAGGGAACAAGCGAGTCGTAAGAAACGCCAAGAGATCGCAGTTCAGCCTAGAAGCTGGCGAATTCAAACCAATCTCCTAGAGGCGAGGGGATGAAACGCAGTTCAGATCGCTCCGGGCGTTCCGCGAATGGCCGTGAAAGCCGCGGGACTGTGGTGTCTACACAGACTAAACAATGCGAGGGAGTTGCTAGTTGATGAATCCAAAGGTTGAATTGCCAAGGCTGTGAGCGTGAGATCGCAGTAGATGTCGACCGCAGCGAGGTGAGATAAGATGCGTGCCGCAGTAAAACTTGAAGAAATTCCGCGCTAGGATGAGCCAAGCTCAGTTGCTATCCACCAAGACAACAGAATCAATGACAGTCGGTCACTCGTTGCTACAATTCGATGACCCAAATTGAAGGTACCTGTGGCGGAGGGTGACTTGAGGATAAGCGGTGATAAGATTGAAAATTAACGAGGCCAATTTGGGCAGAGTGAGGTGAGGTAATGCGTGTTGAGGAAAGGCGAGACAGTAGCCAGACTGTGATGTCTCCTCGGTTTCTAGATTTGGGACTGTACTTGGCAACTATAATCGGCGTAACGAACGTGAATCAACTGAGCGAACAGCCTGAAAGCCTTTTGGACATGCGCGCTCGCAAATAAAGGATTAAAAGGTGACGATAGAGTTGAGAGCGTAATTGCTCGTGAGGTAAAGTAGCGAAAAGTCGGGAGGTTGAGGTTTGGAAATGGCGAGAGTCGCGGCGCTTGGGGCGTCGGTAGGTTTTTGACGCGCGATTAACTCGAACTGCGCCTGTAATCGGCGAAAAAAACTGGCTGGGGGTGTTTGTGGCGGGGAGCTCAGATCAATCAGGGCCGGCGGGACGGGAAAGAGAGGGGGGGTCCT